>ML807225.1:175562-233984 GCA_009831015.1 Picea engelmannii
AAAGAAACCTTTAAAAATGTCCCAGTCTAGCTAAGGCTTTACTCCTTACTGCTCGATTACTGGCTTTCATCCAAATTTGAAGCAATAGGGAACAAGCTTGGAAAATATGTCAAGACATCAAAAGCAACATTAAAAGGAAGATACACATCCTATGCACGGATCTGCATAGAGATGGATGTCTCGGGGGCTCTCCTAGAAGCCATAAGCTTGGATTTTAGGGATGAGGAATGAATCCAAAGTACAGACTATGAGAAGATCCCTTTTTGATGCAGAAGGTTCCATGAACATGGACATCTACTAAGAGAATGCATTCTTAATAAAAAACAAGAACCGGAAAATACCAAACAATAGCCGGATGATGATGGTTTTGTGAGGCCAAACCACAAAGGCAACGGGAATAAAAGACAAGCAAGGCCCCAATAGGAAGCAACCCATAAGCCAAGAGTAGATAAGAAGGAAGAAGCACCCCCAACCAAGGGGGAAAAGGGGGAAAGGAAAGAACAAAAGCCAGGGAAACAAGTGAACAGGGAACTCATGAGAACATAGAAAATCCAAAAAACAAGGGAGAGTCGAGAGGCAACGCGAGTTCTATGGAAGGAGGAAACGAAGACCCCAACACCCCAATGCAGGAGGTAGAAGAAGATGTTGAGATGATACCAAGCGAGGTGTGAACAGAAGACCCAAACCTCAGAGACATTGTGGAAAGGGAAGGGATAGACCTCTCGAACATACTGGAACAATGGAAAATGCAGGGAGTTGACAATGTGCCAATGGAGAAATTGGATCACATTCAATATCTCTTCCTCCTAAGGGAGGAAGAAAAATCTAGAGGAACCAAGTGCATGCATGGTGAGATAGGACACCTGGGAATCCAAACAGGAGATGGACAACTACAACACTCACCCAAGCAGGCAAGGAGGAAGAAAGGTAGGAAAGCAAACAACGTTTCCCTACAAGAACTAGGAGCCCTGTTGATAAACTCGGGTAATATTAAAAAGCTCTTCCCCAACTCCCCCCCACCTGTTTAAATGAAAATTATAACTTGGAATATAAGAGGCCTAAAAAACCCACGAAAACAACGAATCCTTAAGAATAGACTAAGGAAGGAACAATTTGATCTTTGTTTCATTCAAGAAACCAAATGCAATTTGGACAGAATGGAAAGAATTGGTAAAAAACACTGGAGCAAGTACAAGATACTAGTTGTAGAAAACCAATAGATGGTGAGAGGACTTGTGGAACCCACAATCGGTGTACCTACTCTTGGCAGAAGCCACGAGACACACACTATCTGTTAACATGCAAGTTATAGGGAACATGGCAAAGGTCCTATGCATGAATGTGTATGGCCCCTAGGGGCTGGAGGAAAAGAGGAGAATGCTCCTAGACCTAGAGAATCTAAAATACTAAACCAGTAACCTCCATTGGATTCTGGCCAGGGATTTCAACATCATTACTACTCTAGCTGAGAAAAAAGGGCGTAATCGGAGATTGGACGGGGATGCAAAAGATTTCTCATCTTTCATAGACACATTTGAGCTTGTGGACATCAGGACCAACAATGGACAGTACACCTGGAATAACAAACGACTAGATCGCCGCCAAATAGCCACAAGGCTAGACAGATTCCTGGTCTCTGAATCCATCATTATGCAGGGTTTAGCTTTGGATTACAACATTCTCCCCTAGGGGGGATAGGATCATTAGTTAGTGCAATTGGAAGCAAATTTTCAGACCACACCAAAGAACATGCCTTTTATATTTGAGAAATTTTGTATCGACAACCCTACATTCAAGGAGAACGTCATCCAATGGTGGTAGGAGGAACTCCCGGATCAAGGGAAAAGGATGTTCAAACTACACAAGAAACTCAAGTACATCAAACAAAAACTTAAGGAGTGGAACAAAGAAGTCTTTGGGAACATAGATCAGGGGAAAAAAAACATCAAGGACAGGATGATGAAGCTGCGAGAACTTTGCATCCAAGAGGGATACATAGAGGACCGAAAAAAAGAAGAAAACCAAATGATCCAGGAATGGGAAGCAAGATGTAAGCAGGAAGAAACCCTTTGGCGCCAAAAATCTAGAATAAGGTGGCTTAAAGAAGGGGAGAGGAACACCAATTTTTTCACAGAACAACCATAGCAAGAAGCTCTCATAACAAAATCTTGAAGTTTAGGGATCAGGACGGGATCGAAAGAGAATCCCACCAGGACATTGAAAACACACTGGTCAATCACATCCAGGGGATAGACAAAGAGCCCAACATAGATAGATCTGCGACCATCCAGAGGATAACTCAACACATCCCTAAATTGGTCACATAGGATCATAATGTTAGCCTATGCAAACCCATAGCAGAGGAAGAAATCGACCAATTGGTCCAGGAGATGCCCAATGGAAAGGCCCCAGGCCCAGATGGCTTCATGGTGGAATTCATCAAATCCTGCTGGGATGTGGTTAAGCATGAAGTATATGAGGTGGTGGAGGACTCCAAATGCTCGACCTCCATCCTGAAAGATTTAAATACCACAATGATTACTTTGATCCCAAAATAAAATGAATCTATAACTCCAGATCGCTACAGGCCAATAACTTTGTGCAATGTGGTTTATAAGATAATTTCCAAAGTCATAGCCAATAGACTGAAACCACTCCTTTCTACACTGATTTCACAGGAACAGGTTGGCTATGTGGAAGGGAGACAAATCCTGGATAATATCATCCAAGCCCATGAGATAATCCACACTCTGAAAAGTCAAAGGAGATGGGGGATGATAATCCAACTTGACCTGGCGAAGGCTTATGACAGAATAAGTTGGCACTACATGGCCAAGATGCTGGAAGCTTTTGGTTTCGACCAGTATTGGATCAAGTGGATCATCACTCTAGTTTCAACAACAAGTTTCTCGTTGTTAATTAATGGAGCCCCAACCAAACCTTTCTACCTATCTAGAGGCATCAGACAAGGGGATTCGTTATCCCCCTTCCTGTTCATTCTAATGATGGAAGGGTTGAGCAGAAGTATAAAAGATGAAACAACAACTGGTGAAATAAAATGCCTCAAACCGTTTGAAAACTGTCCTACCTCAACACCCCAACAGTTTGTTGATGACATCCTGCTCCATGGCACACCCACGATAAAGGAACTGAAGGCTTATAAAAATATCTTAGAAGACTTCAGGGAAGCCTCGTGGGATGAAATCAATCACTCCAAGTCCATGATATATTTTTTCAACACTAATCCAGAAATTCAAAGAAACTTGGACAACATTCTATGGTTTGAACGTAAAACGCTCCCAATGAAATACTTGGGAATCCCCCTAACGAATAGAGCATGCAGAAATGAAATGTGGGAAGGGGTTATCAATAAATTGCAAGAGAGGGTAAAAAAATGGACGTATAGAGCTCTAAACCTGGCCGAAAGGCTTATCCTCACCAAAATGGTCCTACAAGCAATTCTTTCATTTATGATGTCTGTGTTTCCAACCCCCAAAGGCATACTACAAAAGATAAGAGCCATCCAAAGGGATTTCTTATGGAGAGGCATAGAGACCAAAAAGAAATGGGCCTTGGTGGCCTGGGATAAGGTATGCAAACCGAAGAGAAAATGAGGCACGGGGCTACAAGACCCACAGGTAACCAACGAGGCCTACAAGGAAAAGTTTTGGTGGAGATGGGTAAAATAAAATTTGGTGTCGTGGACGAATCTCTAGAAATCCAAATATGCCCTGAACATCAACGACTAAGAGCGAATTTGATTCATGGGAACAAGGGAGGGGTCAGCCATCTGGAATCGCGCTTGGAGAAATAAAAACTGGATCCAGAATCACAGCTTCTAGGAAGTCAAAAATGGAAAAACAACAAGGTTCTGGAAGGATGCGTGGCAACAGGAACCCAGATTGGAAACTCTAGCAAGGAGGAGCTCAAACATGAAATGCTCAGGCAAGGAAAAATGAAAAATCCATCAATACTGGAAGCAAAGGGAAGGCAACGCCAAATGAAGGATCTGGGACAAGCTTAATCCACAAAATGGAGCCTAGATCAAAGCAATAACGAAAGAGGTGAAGGGGGAATTTGGGAAAAGGAAAATCAAGGTCTCGAAAGAAGATGATCAATTGAGGTGGGGCAAGAAAAATGGGGGCGAATTTAACCTAAAAGAAGCCTGGTCTTACGTCGCGGGCCAGGACCAAGAAAATCCGGACCCACATTGGGTAAAGATCTGGAAGAGTCACCAATGGCGAAAAATCAAAATGTTCGTATGGGTAGTACTACACAACAAAATTTTAACTTGGGAGAACCTCATGAAAAGGGGATTCACAGGTCCCTCTCACTGCCATCTTTGTGAGGTCAAGGAGGAAATAACTAATCACCTCCTCAACGAATGCAACTACACATCTAAAATTTGGGATTGGGTGGCATGCATTTACCGCCAATCGAATAGATTCAGGAGGGGCAACAGAGCTACCATCAAAGACTGGAACTAGAGATGCAATGAAAATGAAATGGTGAACCTATGTTGGAGTTTAACGTCAGGGATGGTCATCTGGGAAATCTGGAAGGAAAGGAACAATCACATCTTCAGGAATGACAACCAACGGACAGAGAGGCTAAAGGATGCAATAGTCTCTCAAATAAGAGAAATGGTGTAAAGCCATAACTAGAAGAAGGAGAAAATTCAATGTACAGACTAAGATTCCCGCATCCTAGAATTTTTCCATCTGAAAGATTGGAGTTATAGCATACGTGTGGGCCATGAACCGCAGCTCCAAACAGGAGTATGCAGCTGGACCCCTCCTCTGTCAGGGATCCTCAAACTGAATTTTGATGGGGCGGCAAAGGCAAATCTGGGAGTGGTAGGGGCAGGTGGAGTGATCATAGACAATGGAGGCAATATCATCTGCGTGTAAGTGAGAAGCATAGGCAACTCAACAAACAATGCATCGGAATTCAACACCCTGTATCTTGACCTTGAAATCCTACGAAGAGAAGGAATGACAAACACTATTGTGGAAGGTGACTTCACCTTGGTTATCAACACGATGAAAAAACTCCAAAACGACACCAGAGTGGGCAAGGTGCAGTGACACTAGCGCCTAGCACACTCCTTGCAAAAAATCCAGAAGCTTCTGAGAACCTTGATCACAGTGGAGTTTTGTTGGGTGCGCAGAACAACAAGCACACTAACAGACAGACTCGCCAACGAGGGGGTCGACAAGGAAGGCCTGGAACTGGATGAGGCCTAGACCAGGATACCGAGTGAACAACTTAGGACAAACTGCAACCACCTGGTAGTACAAGATTGTGTTGGCAGCTTCAGAAGTGATAGTCACATCAAGGAGGACAACGGAAGGCTTCTCGGAAGAATGTGGGACCTAGACAGAGTATGACTGTCGAACACTTGGATACTGATTATCATGCGAGATCACTATAATCAGCAGGTGGGCGAACGAAAGAAAGGACAATACATCAGTAAGCGCCATGGGGATTGCAAGGTTGAATGGATAGGAAACAAGGCGAATGCAATGATTGAACTAAGGCATGAGGAGATGGTGATTACCAGGAGCGATCCACTAGCCCCTAGTACAGGTACGGGGATAGGCACAGTTGGATCACATGCGAGTAAGGGAAGTGGAAATTACATGGATGAAGGTGGTACCATCATGATCAAACGAGCCTTACCGACAAATAATGATAGGAGCGCGCACCACCTCGGGAAAATTATGGCAGGAAGTATAGGCCCGCAGTGGAGGAAACGCCATAAGAAGAGGGACAGCAGGAGTAAAAGAAAACTGAAGGAGCAAAGCAGTAAGGGTCAACATAGTTTCAAGGGCAGAGCGATTAAGGAAACTTGTGAAGTGAGGGATAGGAAGAATAGCCAGAGAAGGATATGTGAAAGGAAAAGAGGGATGACGCATTTGAAGCATGCACAGAGGAAGAGAAGCCCCCTTGGGAAGGAATTCTTGGAAAGTTCACGGCGGTTAACAAGAATGGAGCAGGCAGCGAAAGATGCAGAGGGCACCTTCCACACTCTGGTTGCGCTGAAAGAGAAGGAAGCAATTACCTGGTGGGAAGAGGAATTAAAGGACGAGCATAAAGGAAAAGAGTGGGGTGATATGGCGATGGAAGCAGACTGGGTGATTGATTTGGGAGCTACGCGACCTAGGGAAACCCTCTACCAAAAAGCGGTAGAGATGGCCTAGCTAACCAAGATGTTGATCGGGAAAGTGAAATTAGAATGGGGGGAAGTAAGACAGGAGGATAACCAGGAAACTAAGACAATGTTGGACAAGATCCAACGTCGCCTCAGCAGTCTGGAGACAATCATCAAACTGTTGGTAGAGGTTGAGAATGACCAAAAATACAAGTTGGAGAGGTTGGCGGCTCAGTTCCACCTTTACCTATGCTATGTTCATCACATGGAAATCACGTTGGCGGATGGACAAGTTGCACCAACCCAAATCAGGAAGACCCACACGGTCTCCCCAAAGGAAGATAGCAAGGGCAAGGTGGATGGTGGGAAGGAGCACCCCCAGGTGTTGAAACGCCTCTTAGTTTCAGTCTTTTGGTTTTTGTTAGTTTCATGGAAGCTATGCCTAGGCAGTAGAAGGTTAGTCAAGACCTGTAACCGACTCTGTTTTAGTTGAAAATTTTTAGTTAGTTTTGATGTCTGTGCTTTTGGAACTGAGTATGGAAGGTGTTAGCATCAGAAGCCACTCATGAATTGCTTGCAAGAGTAGAGCCCAACGCCCATCAGTTTTATGTCACGATTTGTTTAATGGGGTGATCGAATGGATAAGGACTCAAGAAGATATAGCTTTAACTCAGGAAATCGGGCCTAGTATGTAGAATGCAAGGGAGGTCTTGATCCAACTTCTGTCAGTAAATGATTAAAGGGTGGTAGAGGGAAGACTTGTGAGAAGGGCGAGCAAGACTGCCTCGGGCGACAGGCCTTCAGAAGCTTGAGGATGAAAAACTCGGAAACCAATATCCTCTTGGTCCAGAGCCTCAAGGAGCTGAAGGGTGACTCGACTGGATCCTCCAATTCCGAGTCGTTTAGTGCTAAGAAAATCACAGGAACCGATTAGAAACAATGCAATTGTTACATTGATCCAACCTACATCATCCTATAACAGCTACAACTCGACTGGATCCTCCAATTCCGAGTTGTTCTAACACAGTAAACAAAGAGATGGAAAAGAGGTTGACATTCATAAAGTAAGAAGTCTCCAATGCCTTATACATTAACCAGAGCGACCAGCGCTTCATCAAAACTTTACAATCGGGAGCTTTGCTCAACCATCGATCCTTTACAAAATACAAAGACTGAGTTTATATACTCAGAGAAAATCACCTAACAGAGGCGTGCCCAGTCACCCAAGGCTTGGTGTCCCTTCAGTCAAACTCGTACTGATATCCTTCTTCAAATGCCACTTTAACTGTGTATGGCTCCTGCAAGGAGAGTAGTTGAGCCATTAAGTGCTGAGCTAGCATGTGCAGACTTCTTTGTCTAGTCGAGGACTTCGGCATGACTTCTTTGGAAAAAATGGTACACAGGACCCCTTCGGGCAGACAGCGCGCCAGATCCTCCATACCTCACACTTAATGAATGATAAGAGGCTTCAACCACCCCTTCTCGCCTTCATTTACTCTAAGCGAAAACCAGGCTTGAGGTCGGATCAAAAGGCACCCGGAGAACGCAATGAACCTTTCGGCAACTGGACCCGACGCCTTTGGCCCCCTTTGCGCAACTCTTTTATTTCCCATGTGACCACAGGCTATGACCTTGCATTTACTCTCAAAGGAGCTTTTGCAAATAGGAAGGAGTTGATCCTTGTTTCTTGAAATTGCGATGAGCGAAACGCCGAGACAGCTTAATCTGGCACCACGCATCCCTCTAAATCTGATGGTTCTGAACTCTCCCAATGATGCTGCGGGCCCGGGTCTTGGACACTCTCGGCACCTCGCGCATCGGGAAATGACGGAGCTGCTCTTTGCACCTTAAAATCATGATGGGCGAAACGACGAGGAACCTAATCACGCGCTAGGTGTCTCCTGTGGATGGACGACCAAGATTTCTCTGTAATACTGCGGGCCCAACTTTGGGCACCTTCAGCGCCTTCGGGGTTCGGGGTTTCGAGATATAGGACAACACAGAACCTTCACCCTTTGAACTCGCGATTGTCGAAACGCCGACGCGACTAGATCTCGCGCCACGCGTCCTTTGGATGGACAGCTGCTATCCTTCCCTGCATATAATATGGGCGCGATGCATTTGTGCTAATCTCAACGCAACTCCGCTAGCCGCTATTTTCGGCCAACCGCTGATTTTCTGTTATGGATGAATCTAGACCGCCGACGATATAATCTCGCTCGCTCGCTTGCTTGGGAGCCTGAAATGAGATTTTCCACGTTGCACTCGGGCGCTCCTCATGCGACTCGCTGACCTGAATGCTCTTGTGCCCCGGACAAGAAATGTTACTAACATTAGGCTCCATGGGGGATAGAGTCGTCCTTGTGATGCTCTAAGGACTCATTTTGCAGTTCCAGTGCCTTGCTGTTGGGCTATGGAGTCAGGCTCAAAACATCCCGCTACTGAAAATACAAGCCGAAAAATAAAAGCAACAAAATAAAGATACATGCTCAAAGGAGCTTATTTATATACAATACTAAACTACTAAAACACTTTCCATAGGGCTAGGTGAAAGCAGATTTCCACCGTAGCCATTCAAGCAGCTTCCTGGATAGAAGCTCCTTCCTTCTGTCAATGATCATCAGCAAATGGTGTAATCGTGACAACAGAACGACTACACTCTTCAACTTCTCCTCACAGGTTGAAGTTGATATGAAATAGGGCAGCTCCAAGGCATAGGGGAAATGCCATTCCATGTACTTGCTGATAGGGTCATAGAATGAGTGGCCAATCCCAGAAAACTGGCGACAAACAGCCGCCTGTGCTACACAGTTATCCGCCTATGGCTGAATATCTCTGATAAGCATAGGTAGGAGGATGACTGACGCAGGCTCACTGATCTCAGGCGGTGGCTGTTCGTTGATTGGCTCCGGATAGAACATGAAATGCACGCTCAGCTATTCCTCTGGTTCCTCCTCCTCTTTTTCGTGCACTCCCCCATCTTGTAAAAAGGGAACGGTCTCTCGATCCTTCTCTTCAATCCCAAATGTAAATACATCATGGGAAATCTCATGAAGGAAGAAAGAACGATCCTCTTCTACAATGGCTTCTTTGTTTAAATCTGAGACAGCAGGCTCATTGGGGGCAGATGCTAACGCATCCAAAAAATCTTCAATAATCTCTTCAAAAGAGCTGCTTAGATCATCTGCCTCGAAGACTGGAAAATCCTCTTCGTTGCCTTCAGATTCCAATTTTGCACACTGGGGAGTGGGGGATATTGCCTGCTCCACTAGTTCACTCAGAGCGCCATCCTCCTCCCTGGGAACTTCATCACTCTCATAACCCCCCCTGCTGCAGACGAATGGGGGGGAGAAAGGATGGAGCTCTGATCCAGGTCATCAGGATCATCCTCATAGCCTACATAAAAGACAACTCTATCTTGTATACATTTGTTGTAGTATCCCTCACAACAGCTATGAAAAATCAAATCAGAGGGATAAAGCTCCCGACAATAGGCAGTGAAGGCTGCATGGAATTCACTGAGTGAAGAAATGCTAGCAGGGGGTAAAGAATCATACCATTTACGAGCATCCCCTGCTAACGAGAACATGAACATTTTCAGTAATACATCCTCATGATGTATCTCCCACTGATGCATGAGTTCATGAAACTCATTGAGGTGCCGAGCAGGGTTGTCATCTTCACGCTTTCCAAATATGGGAAAATAATCACCCCATTCATTCAGAGAGGGGACAACATTAGGAAAACCAGGAATAGTAGAAAAATTAAAAGGAGCAAACCTGCGAGCAAGGATTTTCTTCATATCGAACCAGTGGAGTCGCCAATCTATCCTTGAATCATGGAGTCGCCAGGTGAAAGATGGGCAACTTCGAATGTGTCTGGTCCTTGTTCACCATCAAAGGCCAGATCCTAATGTTGTTGTTACCCTAGGAAGCTTCTCAGGCTGAGAAAGCAGCTGCTGAAACCTTCTCGAGAAAGCTCCTTAGGGCCAGCTTTCAGGTATGCTAACAATAGCCACAGCTGAAACAGTGATGTGGAAACCTTGGAGTCACCACAGTGGAGTCGCTAGGTGCACAGTAGCAATCTTGAAGGGCTCTAATGTCTGATGCACCTTCAGAATCAGAGGCTCAATGTCGTTCTGCCCAGGGAAAATCTTCAACTTCGTCCCCGGCAATGGTGCCAGAAATGTTGACGACGGAAGTCACTCCTGGATTGCTTGCAAGAGCATAGACCAACGCCCATCAGTTTTATGTCAGGATTTGTTTAATGGGGTGATCGAATGGATAAGGAATCAAGAAGATATAGCTTTAACTCAGGAAACCGGGCCTGGTATGTAGAAAGCAAGGGAGGTCTTGATCCAACTTTTGTCAGTAAATGATTAAAGGGTGGTAGAGGGAAGACTTATAAGAAGGGCGAGCAAGACTGCCTTGGGCGACAGGCCTTCGAGAGCTTGAGGATGAAAAACTCAGAAGCCAAGATCCTCTTGGTCCAGAGCCTCAAGGAGCTGAAGGGTGACTCGACTGAATCCTCCAATTCCGAGTCGTTCAGTGCTAAGAAAATCACAGGAACCGATTAGAAACAATGCAACTGTTACAGTGATCCAACCTACATCATCCTATAACAGCTACAACTCGACTGGATCCTCCAATTCCGAGCTGTTCTAACACAGTAAACAAAGAGATGGAAAAGAGGCTGGCATTCATAAAGTAAGAAGTCTCCAATGCCTTATACATTAACCAGAGCGACCAGCGCTTCATCAAAACTTTACAATCGGGAGCTTTGCTCAACCATCGATCCTTTACAAAATACAAAGACCGAGTTTATATACTCAGATAAAATCGCCTAACAAAGGCGTGCCCAGTCACCCAAGGCTTGGTGTCCCTTAAGTCAAACTCGTACTGATATCCTTCTTCAAACGCCACTTTAACTGTGTATGGCTCCTGCAAGGAGAGTAGCTGAGCCATTAAGTGTTGAGCTAGCGTGTGCAGACTTCTCTATCTAGTCGAGGACTTCGGCATGACTTCTTTGGAAAAAATGGTACACAGGACCCCTTCGGGCAGACAGCTCACCATATCCTCCATACCTCACACTTAATGAATGATGAGAGGCTTCAACCACCCCTTCTCGCCTTCATTTACTCCAAGCGAAAACTAGGCTTGAGGTCGGATCAAAAGGCACCCGAAGAACTCGATGAACCTTTCGGCAACTGGACCCGATGCCTTTGGCCCTCTTTGCACAGCTCTTTTATTTCCCAAGTGACCACGGGCTGTGACCTTGCATTTACTCTCAAAGGATCTTTCGACGTTCGCGAATAGGAAGGGGTTGATCCTTGTTTCTTGAAATCGCGATGAGCGAAACGCCGAAACGGCTTAATCTGGCGCCACGCATCCCTCTAAATCTGACGGTTCTGAACTCTCCCAATGATGCTGCGGGCCCGAGTCTTGGACACTCTCGGCACCTCGCGCATCGGGAAATGATGGAGCTGGTCTTTGCGCCTTAAAATCACGATGGGTGAAACGACGAAGAACCTAATCATGCGCCAGGTGTCTCCTGTGGATGGACGGTCGAGATTTCTTCGTAATACTGCGGGCCCAACTTTGGGCACCTTCGGCGCCTTCGGGGTTCGGGGTTTCGAGATATAGGACAACATGGAACCTTCACCCTTTGAACTTGTGATTGCCGAAATGCCGACGTGACTAGATCTCGTGCCACGCATCCTTTGGATGGACGACTGCTATCCTTCCCTGCATATAATATGGGCGCGATGCATTTGTGCTAATCTCGATGCAACTCCGCTAGCCGGGATTTTTCGCCAACTGCTGATTTGCTCTTATGGATGAATCTGGACCGCCGACGATATAATCTTGCCCGCTCGCTTGCTTGGGAGCCTGAAATGAGATTTTCCGCGTTGCACTCAGGCGCTCCTCATGCGACTCGTTGACCCGAATGCTCTTGTGCCCCGGACAAGAAATGTTACTAACATTAGGCTCCATGGGGGATAGAGTCATCCTTGTGATGCTCTAAGGACTCATTTTGCAGTTCCAGTGCCTTGCTATTGGGCTATGGAGTCAGGCTCAAAACATCCCGCTGCTGAAAATACAAGCCAAAAAATAAAAGCAATAAAATAAAGATACATGCTCAAAGGAGCTTATTTATATACAATCCTAAACTAATAAAACACTTTCCATGGGGCTAGGTGAAAGCAGATTTCCACCGTAGCCATTCAAGCAGCTTCCTGGATAGAAGCTCCTTCCTTCTGTCAATGATCATCAACAGATGGTGTAACCGTGACAACAGAACGGCTACACTCTTCAACTTCTCCTCACAGGTTGAAGTTGATATGAAATAGGGCGGCTCCAAGGCATAGGGGAAATGCCACTCCATGTACTTGCTGACAGGGTCATAGAAGGAGTGGCCAATCCCAAAAAACTGGCAACAAACAGCTGCCTGTGCTACACAGTTGTCCACCTGTGGCTGAATATCTTTGATAAGCACAGGTAGGAGGACGACTGACGCAGGCTCACTGATCTCAGGCGGTGGTTGTTTGTTGATTGGCTCCGAATAGAACATGAAATGAGCGCTCAGTTGTTCCTCTGGTTCCTCCTCCTCTTTTCCGTGCACTCTCCCATCTTGTAAAAAGGGAACGGTCTCTCGATCCTTCTCTTCAATCCCAAATGTAAATACATCATGGGAAATCTCATGAAGGAAGAAAGAACGATCCTCTTCCACAATGGCTTCTTTGTTTAAATCTGAGACAGCGGGCTCATTGGGGGCAGATGCTAACGCATCCAAAAAATCTTCAATAATCTCTTCAAAAGAGCTGCTTAGATCATCTGCCTCGAAGACTGGAAAATCCTCTTCGTTGCCTTCAGATTCCAATTTTGCACACTGGGGAGTGGGGGATATTGCCTGCTCCACTAGTTCACTCAGAGCGCCATCCTCCTCCCTGGGAACTTCATCACTCTCATAACCCCCCCCTGCTGAAGACGAATGGGGAGGAGAAAGGATGGAGCTCTGATCCAAGTCATCAGGATCATCCTCACAGCCTACATAAGAGACAACTCTATCTTGTATACATTTGTTGTAGTATCCCTCACAACAGCTATGAAAAATCAACTCAGAGGGATAAAGCTCCCGACAATAGGCAGTGAAGGCTACATGGAATTCACTAAGTGAAGAAATGCTAGCAGGGGGTAAAGAATGATACCATTTACAAGCATCCCCTGCTAACGAGAACATGAACATTTTCAGTAATACATCCTCATGATGTATCTCCCACTGATGCATGAGTTCATGAAACTCACTGAGGTGCTGAGCAAGGTTGTCATCTTCACACTTTCCAAATATGGGCAAATAATCACCCCATTCATTCGGAGAGGGGACAACATTAGCAAAACTAGGAATAGCAGAAAAATTAAAAGGAGCAAACCTGTGAGCAAGGATTTTCTCCATATCGAACCAGTGGAGTCGCCAATCGGTCCTTGAATCATGGAGTCGCCAGGTGAAAGATGCGCAACTTCGAATGTGTTTGGTCCTTGTTCACCATCAAAAGCTAGATCCTAACATTGTTGTTACCCCAGGAAGCTTCTTAGGCTGAGAAAGTAGCTGCTGAAACCTTCTCGAGAAAGCTCCTTAGGGCCAGCTTTCAGGTGTGCTAACAGTAGCCACAGTTGAAACAGTGATGTGGAAACCTTGGAGTCGCCACAGTGGAGTCGCCAGGTGCACAGTAACAATCTTGAAGGGCTCTAATGTCTGATGCACCTTCAGAATTAGAGGCTCAATGTCGTTCTGCCCAAGGAAAATCTTCAACTTCGTCCCCGGCAACGGTGCCAGAAATGTTGACGACGGAAGCCACTCCTGGATTGCTTGCAAGAGCATAGCCCAACGCCCATCAGTTTTATGTCACGATTTGTTTAATGGGGTGATCGAATGGATAAGGACTCAAGAAGATATAGCTTTAACTCAGGAAACCGGGCCTGGTATGTAGAAAGCAAGGGAGGTCTTGATCCAACTTCTGTCAGTAAATGATTAAAGGGTGGTAGAGGGAAGACTTGTGAGAAGGGCGAGCAAGACTGCCTCGGGCGACAGGCCTTCGGAAGCTTGAAGATGAAAAACTCAGAAGCCAAGATCCTCTTGGTCCAGACCCTCAAAGAGCTGAAGGGTGACTCGACTGGATCCTCCAATTCCGAGTCGTTTAGTGCTAAGAAAATCACAGGAACCGATTAGAAACAATGCAACTGTTACAGTGATCCAACCTACATCATCCTATAACAGCTACAACTCGACTGGATCCTCCAATTCCGAGTTGTTCTAACACAGTAAACAAAGAGATGGAAAAGAGGTTGACATCCATAAAGTAAGAAGTCTCCAATGCCTTATACATTAACTAGAGCGACCAATGCTTCATCAAAACTTTACAATCGGGAGCTTTGCTCAACCATCGATCCTTTACAAAATACAAAGACTGAGTTTATATACTCAGAGAAAATCACCTAACAGAGGCGTGTCCAGTCACCCAAGGCTTGGTGTCCCTTCAATCAAACTCGTACTGATATCCTTCTTCAAACGCCACTTTAACTGTGTATGGCTCCTGCAAGGAGAGTAGCTGAGCCATTAAGTGCTGAGCTAGCATGTGCAGACTTCTTTGTCTAGTCGAGGACTTCGGCATGACTTCTTTGGAAAAAACGGTACACAGGACCCCTTCGGGCAGACAGCTCGCCAGATCCTCCATACCTCACACTTAATGAATGATGAGAGGCTTCAACCACCCCTTCTCGCCTTCATTTACTCTAAGCGAAAACCAGGCTTGAGGTCGGATCAAAAGGCACCTGGAGAACGCGATGAACCTTTCGGCGACTGGACCCGATGCCTTTGGCCCCCTTTGCGTAGCTCTTTTATTTCCCAGGTGACCACGGGCTGTGACCTTGCGTTTACTCTCAAAGGAGCTTTCGGCGTTCGCGAATAGGAAGGGGTTGATCCTTGTTTCTTGAAATCGTGATGAGCGAAACGCTGAGACGGCTTAATCTGGCGCCACGCATCCCTCTAAATATGACGGTTCTGAACTCTCCCGACGATGCTGCGGGCCCGTGTCCTGGACACTCCCGGCACCTCACGCATCGGGAAATGACAGAGCTTCTCTTTGTGCCTTAAAATTGTGATGGGCGAAACGACGAGGAACCTAATCACACGCCAGGTGTCTCCTGTGGATGGACGATCGAGATTTCTTCGTAATACTGCGGGCCCAACTTTGGGCACCTTCGACGCCTTCGGGGTTCGGGGTTTCGAGATATAGGACAACACGGAACCTTCACTCTTTGAACTTGTGATTGCCGAAACGCCGACACGACTATATCTCGCGCCATGCGTTCTTTGGATGGACGACTGCTATCCTTCCCTGCATATAATATGGGCGCGATGCATTTGCGCTAATCTCGGTGCAACTCCGCTAGCCGCGATTTTCCTCCAACCGCTGATCTGCTCTTATGGATGAATCTGGACTGTCGACGATATAATCTCGCCCGCTCGCTTGCTTGGGAGCCTAAAATGAGATTTTCCGCGTTACACTCGGGCGCTCCTCATGCGACTCGCTGACCCGAATGCTCTTGTGCCCCGGACAAGAAATGTTACTAACAGAAGGTCTGGTCTGGTTTCCCTTTGTGGCAAACCAGATACATCCACCGTAACTATCAACATTAGCAGTAGGGAATCCCTGGTCTAGTTTCCTTCTAGGGAGACCATGATTCCCCCTTTTATGTATCATAATCCCTACAAGTAATATAGAATCTTATACTGATTTACAACAAAAAAAATAACCCTTTTAATTATCTAAATAAAATTAATCCATATTTTATGAGTGAACCTAATGATTAAGAACATGTGTTTCCTCATAAGAAGTCACAAGTTCAAATCCAAAATGAAAAATATATTATTATTATTATGATAACTAATCAAAATAACCAATTTGAAAAATATCAAAATAACCAATTTTGAAAAATATATTATTATTATTAAAACTAATCAAAATATCCAATTTTGTTATTGTAGTTAGCATTTAGCAGTAACCTATCGTAAGATTTAATTAACGTTTCCGTGGCTCCCAAGCAATAATGAAGACTTTGAATGTTTGCCAGGCCTTTAATTATTCGATAGTCAAATCTTCCTTTCAAATTGCTTGGACGCCACGAAACTACACGCCATATAACTATTGCCATCGGAGTTCTTTCATCACATTGAATTGATAGGATCAGTAATCATATCCCCACGCGAATCACAAGCATTTTCCCATTTCCTTACAACTACTTTGCGATTTTTTGTTTTTTCTCTTAGCTAAGTATTGTATTTTGGTATGAGAAAAGAAAATCTCAAATTCACGTGCTAAGAAACGCTCCAAATCTGGCGGTTTTACAGTACTTAGGTTTTACATGGATTTTATGAACAGTAAGTCTGATGAAATTTTATACTACCGTGTGGCTATGATGACTGATAAAAAAATGTCAGATGATAGCAATTATCATGAAGACAGATTTCGCTCGCCGGTCTGATGCCGCTGTTTTTTTTTTTTTAATGTTTGATACAGATACAAATTGCAGTTCTTTGGATATTTGTTTTTATTTTTGGGTTTGACAGCTTTTAGAAACGTTCTGAATCTGGCTGTGACCGATAATTTAGTTGATTTGATCGTAAAAATGGCGTGAAAAACGTTTTTGTGAACAGTATGGCTAGAATTTTGTTTCGCTGTGTGGGCGTGATGACCGATAAAAATGTCTGATGATAGTAATTATCATGGCTGACAGATTTCGCTCGCAGGTTTGATATAAATTGCAGTTTGGATATTTAATGCTATGTTTTCTTTGTTAGACTTGACGCAGCCTTGAACGTTTTAGCATTAATTATAATGATTTTCACTGTTTAACTTCCTTTTGGAATTGGAGGATTCTCATGTGAAACGCTGAAGGCAATGTTTCAAGGTACTATCTTTGTCATTAGTGCTGAAAAGTTACGGACAACTTAGTTTTTTTGAGATTGATGAAGTGATATAGTGAGCAGAAGAAAACTCAAAAGAGCAGGTGTACAGATGAGATGCTTGATATTTCATTTTATCCTATTTACTAATTTTTATCCTAGTTGCTAATTGGTTTTTTGACATGTGATCTTGGTAGATTTTTTGACATGTGCTCTTGGTAGTCAGATTGTTTCACTTGAAGAGGTAGTCAAGAGGTTTCAGTATGCCTTAATTTATGGTGATAGTGGTGGAATATTATCCAATATGACTTAATCTAAGGTGATAGTAGTGGACTATTCTCCATCTTGTTTACATTTTTTTTCTCTTTTAGTTAGGATTTAGTTAGTTTCATTTATCATCTTACATTTGATGCATTTCATTTTCTACATCCACTCCTTACTCATTCATATTTTTCTACATTACACTTATTAGTTAGATAAGTGAGTATATCAAAACATCATATCAAGATTATAATGATTGAATGATAAACAAAGGATTTTCCAGTTCAATCTAAAAAGTTTAATTGGGCTCTTTGGCTAGATAACTCTATGAAGTTGATAAGGGTCATTTGCCCATGTCAACATTTTGGTGCTAAAAAGAAGACTTACCATTTCAGAGAAAGTTCTGATTAGGCCTTTTTGTTAGTTAATTATGTGAAGTTGAAAATAATCATTTTCCCATGCCAACAATGTATTTGATGAATAATTAAGAAATGTGACAATTTTTGTAGTAAGAATTTACTGATAATTCTATTGTCCTAAATTGTACATAATGGAAAAAATAAACTTGGGCATGCTACTCTCATGAAAAATTGTAAAAATTTTGGAAAGGGAATGCATCTCATAGCCAACCCTTTTTTTAAGACAATTCTTCAAGTCTTCACAACTTTGATAAGGGAATCTAGGTCTTACAAATGTTTATGGTAAAAATTAGAATGGGTTAAAAAAATAAAAGAGTTATGAATAGATTGAGATGTTAACTATTTTAGGGTTGTTGAAGCAATGAATGCCCATAAAACTACCAATAGTCTCTTGGATTTAAATAGAAAGGAATAAGACATTCAAATTGTGTAGTGGAAAAATAAAATCATTGAACTAAAAAAATGTTTTTGAAATTTGAATCATTGTGGAAATAACCTATTTCTTTGGAAATGAATTTGTTTGATGAAATTTAGGAAATTACTAGCAAATTCATGGACTTAGCTCATATAACTCACATAATTTCTTATAACCCACATAATTTCTTGTTTGAAAAATATGTTAAAAATATAATTTGTTAAAAGGAAAATTTCAAAAATAAAAATGTTCAAAATTTCATTTAAAAATTCAAAAGTTTAGTGGAATTGACTCACTTAGGACAAAGTGCATAAAGAAACAAAGATTTTAGTGACTTACCAAATTTTGATACGATATTTTAAGTGGAATTTAATGCAAGCATAGTAAATATTGGAGTAGTATTGATCCAAGAGGGAAGAAAGGAGGAATTATTTTTTAGGAGGAATTTTTTGTATAATGATTATTAAACATTGAAGTTTATTAATAATAAAACTAAGTTAAATGTTGAAGCATATGAAATAGGTTTACCAAATTTTGATACGATATTTCAAGTGAAATTTGATGCACACATAGTAAATATTGAAATAGTATTGAGCCCAGAGGGAAGAAAGGAGGAATTATTTTTTGCTCAAAAAATTTGTATAGTAATTATTAAACATTGAAGTTTATTAATAATAAAACTAAGTTAAATGTTGAAGTATATGGAATAATTGAGTTATTAAGAAGTATAGTTTTTTTTTTTAATAATTTAAAGGTAAAGAAAATAATTTGGATAACACATTTTGATGAAAAATTAACAAATGGAATTTTAATAGATATTTCGAACGCATTAATAGATATTTCGAACGCTCAGTCTGACACTCTGGATCAGATTTCGAACGCATCACAGACGTGCGTCTCAAACGGGAGTGATTCGTATTAGAATCAAATTCGTTCGGAGTTTCGAAGAGGAGAAAGCATCGTGAGTTGAATGTGTTTAAGACACCTCCTGACATTGACGGTGATGGCATGGGCATATCGTGAAAAAGATGAAATTTGCAGCAGCGACGGACAACAATAACTAAATAAGAAGTTAATGAATGATTTGCAAAATAGTCAGTTAATAATATAAAAAACACATATGGATTGGATTGATACTAGAGTAAAAAGTTTACAGAGTATTAAATGCTCTGCATGTTGTGTTAGAGTAAAAAGTACTTTATTACAGAGTATTAAATGCTCTGCATGTTATATTAGAGTGCATGTCATTGTGGCTACAGAGTATTAAATGTGTTGTATGTTGGAGTGTGTGTCATTGCATTAAAAAAGTAATTTTTGAATTAATTGGAAGTACTTAGCTATAGAGTATTAAATACTTTGTATGTTGGGATGTATATTATGGCTAACAATAACCAATGCTGAACAACAGTCTGCTTATTGCTGGTCATGTGTCATTACATCAAAAAACAACTTTTAAACTAACTACACACCATGAAGCAAAGCATTTAATGATTTAATGGTTTGTAACTGATCCCATGATGCACAACATTCAATGTTCTGTCCCAGTGCTTATTATTGATGGATGGAGACATTTAAGCATATAATAATAAAGTGGCTCTAAATCCAACCAAAAATATGCATAAGCAGATAAATAGTCTAATTTTTGTTTTTAATTATTATGTGCCAGAAAATTACTCACAAGTAAGACTATTGTGTTGGGGTGTGTCTTTGATCCAATTGCATAGCATTTAATGATTTAATAGTTTGTAATTGAGCACCTCATGCAAACTAGTAATTTAATCCTTGTTTTTAATTATTTGTGCATTCTAAAATTCCTCACTAGTAACTACTATTTCAAAGGAGTAGGCTAACTAAAGAGCAATCTCTTCTCGGGAGTTGAATCGTCCTCAACCCACAGGGAAGTATCCCTGACATGATCAAGAACGACATTATTTGTACGAGAGGGAAGGTTTTCCTAAGAGCGCCTGTTGCGCAGCAGCAGTTGGTATATACACTGTGGGATATATCCTGGTGTATATATCAGGGTAATCTGATGGTGTATATAGGCCGGTTATTATTCGTTATATGGTGAGCTTCTTTCCATGCACCAATTCGCAGAGGTAGTTGATATATACATTGTCCGATATATCTTGGTGTATATATCAAGGTAATGGACAGTTGGTATATATATTGTCAGATATATCTGGATATACCTTGGTGTATATATCAAGGTAATTCGATGGTGTATATATTATCTGGACAACATTGAATATTGCATAGCTGGCTGGTTATTATTCACTCAAGACAATTCGATGATATATATATTATCTGGACAACATTGAATACTGAACAATAAACTGGTTATTATTAGCTATATGGTGAACTTCCTTCCATGCACCAATTCACAACAAAGAATATATACATCTTCAAATATATCTTGATGTATATATCAAAACAATCCCATAATGTATATATTATCTACTCAATATTGAATACTGAGCAGCAGGTTGGTTATTGCTGGCTATATGGTGAGTTTCCTTCCATGCACCAATTACACCAATTCTTTTACAGTTTTATCAAACACCTAATTCAAATAAAATAAAATTTAATTATTAAAAAAATTAATAAATCAAATTAATATATGATATCACAAAACTCTTGGCAATTGTTTCCCAAAGTAAACTGGTACTGGACACTTAATACAAAGTCTTATTAGTCAATCCTAGAAAAATGCATTTTTCATTAAATAATCTAGGTTTTTTATTTAATAAGTCTACAAGCCGCAAACCACAAAGTTGGAAGCACGTTCGCCGAGAGACATCTGGTTTTCCAGATGCTATAAATACGGCACAAACTTTACGCCATTTGCTACTATTATTGAAGATATGATTGGCACTGATTCTATATGTAATTGATTTACAAAAGAGAATGCTAACATAATATTTGGTGCAATTTTCATAGTTCCATCATTTACCAGGAATGGTCTTAAACAACTTTTCCTTTGTTGCAAGGCATGGTCGCCATTCGTGATTCTTTGATTCTTCAATTGCAATGCAATTGTTCAAATAAATATTCTTTGGTTGAGAGTTTATAAATGTAATTCCATCTAGGGCATAGTGCTTAGTATTCATAGAAATTCAAGTGGGAGAAGAATATTATTGTTTAGGCAAGGGTTTCTTTCCAGCCAGAGACAATAACGTGTTTTGATCACCTCAATACACAACAACTTATGTACACATCAATAAAAATATTTTTGTTTATTCGTTTGAGTGTTTCATCTTGTATAGTGTTTGATAATTTGTGCTAGTTTTTGTTAGATTGACAGCCATATGTTTTATATTTTTAAAGTTTGTTCTAAATATTATGTTATAAATATTATGTTCTAATCAAACTTTTAAAAGCTTTGGGTGTAAGTTTTTGTTAGATTGCCAACCATTTGTTTTATATAGTTTGTCATAAATATTATGTTATGCCTAAACTTTTAACATGTTATCAGACCTTCACGTGTAGATTTTTAGGGAGTTTTGATTTTTTATAAGAAATTGCCCTTGACCATGACAAACTGTGGTAACTAACTAACTATATGTGGAGTGAATTGATGGTTTAGGTTTCAACTTATGTCAACTCGAAATGAAGTTGTAACTGTTTTCCTAGAGTATCAAGTAT
Source organism: Picea engelmannii (assembly GCA_009831015.1). NCBI lineage: Eukaryota > Viridiplantae > Streptophyta > Pinopsida > Pinales > Pinaceae > Picea > Picea engelmannii. Next base: position 197,419 of record ML807225.1, read on the forward strand.
TCGTCATTACAAGGGAAGCCAAGACTTCCATAAAATATGTGATTTTCCCATATATTCGATTTTCATTTCTGTAGTGTTTTTTTTGTAATTTCAGAAGTGTTTGAAATTATTGTTGGAAACCTAACAATAGAGACAATTTGAAACATGAGACTTTCCACTAGTGACAAGGAGACAAGTACAACGAAGATTATCAATTACTCTTTATCGTCTTTATCTAATCTTGCAAAAATGTTGCCCACAAGTGTTGTTTTCGTATTTCAGATGTTGTTTGATTCTCTCATTCGCGGGTACCTTCATAGACAGCGATGGACAAGTCCATTACGAGATCACCACCAAAGGAAAGATAGTTAAGTTTGGAAGTGGGAAGAGTAAAGTTAAGCCTTCAAACGTATCAAAATATCAACTTAGATTAAAGGATCTTTGGTAGCAGGTCTATCGGTTCTAGTGTAGCGATGAGTTCGGTGTTGAATGAACATTACTTTCAATTTACTTCTAAATATTTTATTTTATCCTTTTTTTTAATGATGTTTTGTATTTTTCCCTCGCAACCTTTTTCAGTTATTTTCCTATCACATCCTCTTAATCTATTTATGGTCAAAGGCACATACACCTTTATGTCGAATCCAAGAAGGATCAATCGATCAGAACTTTCACAATCTTCCTTGAAAACACTAACACTAAGGTAAGGTTAAAGAGTTTGAGTAGGGACTATGCTGCTATGGAGCACTTGTTTAACAATCGCATAATAAATTGATCTTTTGATTGTATCTTATATTATTCATTATAGTCTAATTTTTATCGCTAATATATATATATATATATATATATATATATATATATATATATATATATGTCAAATTAGAGTTATAAATTGCAATGTGTATGCGATTTTTAACCAAAAAACGACAAAAGAATTTTCAACAAAAAAACGACTAAAGAATAATAGAAGATAGAAGTTGTGGAAGAAACTTGCATGTTATATGCATGCATATAACAAGACACAAACAATAATGAGTATACAATGTGAATGTATATCCATGTCTATATAACAAGCAAAAAATATATGAGAGCAAGCATTCTCAAGGTGGAAAAATAATTGGTTCATTGTTAAATCCATTTGGTAAGTAAATTTCTTTCATTGTGATGTTAAAAAACTATTCACTTAAACACTTACCCCTATCAACCTTCCAATTGGAACAATCTTATGTTGATTTGCTAACCTCAACTGAATGGGCGACTAGATCAACTTCGGCTTACTCATCATTTCCCAAGTCTACTTCGGGATTATATTCACATTAGAACCTATATCCAAAATAATATTGTCCATGTTGTAGTCTCCTACATGTGCATTGAGTCGAAATTCCCTATTCGTTGTTTTCTTGCAGTGCACCTGGTTAACTGCTCAGTGTGCGAAAGTTATCTCTTTCTCTTGGGTGCAACAATCGATCATTTCGTGCAACATACTCAAATTAGACTCATCCTTCATTAGATCTAAACAACTTTTTAGAAAACTTTTCAACTTGTCTTTCTGAATGGTCATAGACTAGTGGCATATCATACATCGACATCGTGTCATACAAAGGTGGTGTGGTCGAAGTTGATGTTATCCGTTATGCTCCTATCACTTCCTTCCTTGTTTGCGTATACATCTGTTTCTCCTTTCTAGGGTCAAACAACGTAAGAGGTTATGTTGCTTTCCTGACCCACTGGTGGACCGTATTTCCTTGATCCATTGCATCAACTCCGGTTCTTTTTCCTTCGTGTGTAACCATTGTTATCTTGGGTTGTTCATCGTGTGCCTCTGCTGCTATTATCTGTACATCCAGGTTCCTCTTTTCTTGCCACTTTATGATCAACTATGGAAAATCCTTCATCGCATGGTCTAGTTGTCTGTAATATGTACATGTAGTACAGGGATTTAGATAGTCTCGCGCAAAATGTCCAGGCTAATTATAGTTATAACTTATAATTGGTCCTCTTCCTTTGTCGAATCCTCCTCTTTCACAGCCTCTGAACCCTACTCTTCCTCGTTGATTATGATCTCTTGGAGTATTATACTGTGGAGATCCTCCTTCAAAATCTTCTCCCTAGACTCTGTATGCATCTGCAGTGCGCTCTCTCATCAAATCAAATGTGCGAGAATCCTTCTCTCCATGTACCATTGACTTACAAAAGTTACAAAACAATTTTCTTCCAGTGCTCTGATATTTCTACATCAATGGACAAGCAATAGGGTGGTGACCCATCATCTTGAATATATCACACTATACCACTAATAGATTTGGAGCTCTTGTATTCAAATACAGTTGAAAATCTAGACACTCGTTCTTATGATGACCTTTTGTTCTTAATGTGACACACTAGACTTCCTTGCATTTTTCTTTTCCTTTCACAAGTTCCTGCAACTGGATAGTTAGCGCTGCTAACTGCGACTGAACTTGAGAAATCCCTATGCCATTTTCTCCTACAATGGATGCTTCCAATTTCATAGAAATTTCTAGGGCTTCCAACTGTGATACAATCTTATGTTGTGTCAAGGGGCAACGTATATGCGACAACAATCCTGCAATAAACCCTCCCTATGTTTTTCATCCAGAATTTGGAATGTCAACCGATCCTTTAGTATCTTTAGTCTTTGATCATAATCCCACACTAATTCATTCACTACCTGCTTGATCTCTTTCAGCTCTGTAATGCAATGCGACTCAAACTTAGGTTTCTGGAACTCTTTCAATAAAGCTTGTCTCACATCTACCAATGTTCTAGTTTGTCTCGCAGCTGTAGTAGTCTAATATTTTATGTACCATAGTAATGCGCAGTCTTTGAATGTCATTGTTGTTGAGGAAAATATATGAAATGATATTACTCAAACATTTTAAGATCTTTATTGGCTAAAGAAAGATAGACGGGAATATCACCCTATGTTTATAGCCATCAAAACTCATATCCTAATTCACAAGTATTGTTTACAAGTGCTTAGACTATTTTTTTTGTAATTAAAAGCTTGCTGAAAAAATAATTTTTTATGTAATTTTATGAACATATCAGATGCTGAAATAAATACAGAGACAAAAGTAAAGACACTAAGTCAATAATCAACACATATGAGACATAAAGAAATCCTTTATTTCATTCCAATTCATCAAAGAATTGTTCTCTTTACAAAATTTTCTGAGGAAGTTTTGGACCAAAGTCAAACTTAGACGTCCCCGATGAAACATACAAAAGGACTTCTGAAATAAAATCAAAAACTGAACTTGAAAAGATGGATCAACTTGCCACAGATTGTTGCCCACTAGACTCTGCACAATAGCCTTTGTCAGTCATGAAAACTAATTCACAAACAAACAAGTCTACATAGACTATCAAAGATAGATCAACACCTCTGAAAAATAAGTGTCTAAATGATGTAATTCAGCCCTGAATCTTGTTGTCTACAATAGGACCCTGCTATCATAAAAAAGAATTAGGCTTATAATGAATTAAGGAATGAATGAAAACTAAATTATCTCAACAAAAACTCAAAGAGAAAACCTTAGTATGCTTCTCCTTCTATTTTCTTCTTGTTCCTCCCTTTTCTTTTGCCTTTAAGAAAAATGGAATTGGTTGAAGTAGTTGAACTACTTCATTAGTTAAGTTAACAAAAACTCAACCAACATTTTTAGTTAAGGGGGAAAAGTAATAATCATAATAAGAGTTTTTTAAATAAATAATAACTAGTAGGTGGGACCCCTTGTGACTCCCTTTAGCTTTTAACAATCACAACACAACTAGTTAATTAAACAAAACATCCATCCTTATGACTCTCATCATCACATTCATATTTGACAATTTATCTCAATAATAATTGAAATTATTTCTAAAATATATTACTCATATATCCAGAAGTCAACAATTATCATCAATTTATAAATTAAAAAAAACTTAAAATCCATATTTTTCACTTTGAGATGTAATCCTTCCCTTGTTGCTACTATCACCTTTTGATCTCTCTGAAATTTTCTTTGGTTGTGTTGATCCTTTAGGCCTAATCTCGTTGATCACATGAGAGAAATCATCCCTCAAATTCATGCGGGAGGACACGGATTTATCAAAGCCATTAGAAAGTGAGAAAGGGGCAACAATGGATTTTCCTTTGTCAGGGGCATGGTGGGCCTCGGTTTTCAACCTTTTACTCGCATGGGAACACTAAAATGGTGAGTGGATAGGGGCAGCTTAGACAATTTGATTGATAGGCGAGGGAGCAGGTAAAGACAAATTGGGCCAACCACGATGTTGGGAGACTGTCGGGTGGACAATCTCTTGCCATCTGTCATTTTCGGGAAATTCAGACTGCAATGAGACATGAGGGGGTACGGGAATACTAGGGACCTGTGGATATTGGAAGGGAGGCCTTTTAGGCCTAGGTTGGACCACTCCTTGCCCAATCCAGTTAAAAAACCCATCTTGAAACAGTTGGCCTAACTCTTGCGAGTCTTCATCAAAGTGTATGGATAATCTTGGCCTTCTAGGGCCCCTGTTTCAATTACCTCTTCCTCGGTTACCTCTGCCATGGCTACCCCAACTGAAAAAGCTCATTCATGTATGCATAATTGATTAGCAAATAGTTTCTTTAACAACCATACATGACAACTCCTTTTTAAAATATGAAATAAATTTTAGCTCAACAACATTTCAGACTCATGCAATCCAATCCATACAAATTGTTAAATAGTTGTCAATGAGCAGGGGGTGAATGAAGGTTATGGGATATGCAAGGGGTTGTATTGAGAGAAAAATGTTAAAATGAGGAGGAAAAGATCATGGTTACTGCGCATAGACAAAAGAACAATCAACTGTAACGTAAACCAAAGAACATATCACTCTAATCCATCCTTGCAATCTTAAATTGTTACAATACAGAGTTATTATTAACTTAATTAAATTTTAGGAACAAAGAGTGGATAATGGATATGGGAAGGTGAGGGGATTGTAATTAGCAGAAAAGTGAAATTGTGGTAGGGGAAAAGAGCAGATACTATTCAAAAAATCCATTAAGTAATCCATAAAACAATTCTGTATTTAATGCAAATGATCCAACACTAACCAAATAATTACTATGATCAATTAAACAATCATTGTGTATAATTTAACCATTACTATGTGTTAACTTGCTCACTATTCACATTGAAATCTTTAACACAGTGTCATGATACTCAAAATAACATGCCTTCCAAAACAACCTGTATAAGAATTCTATTTCCTCTCATTTTTCCCATTTAATATTTAAAACAAATTCCAAATGAGCACACAATCATTTGTTTCCACTCTGTTCAACATCAAAACATCAACCACTGTCCATGAATTATCTCCTCAAATCAAACACAGACACAAGTTCTTTTAAAACCGTTCCCAATTCCATTTCTCTAATCAATTTAAAAATTAAATTTTAATGAAACCATATTGTTATAAAACCCATGCCCATCTCTGATATGATGCACGATATCCATAAAACATACACAACATACAACCAAGTCACAACTATCACGATTTTAAATTGCAATAATCCTGATTGGTAATTAAAACACACAGTAACAACAACCATCATTTCAACTTATACCATGCTGTAGGAAACACACAACCCAGCGCATAACGCAAAGAGGCATACTCCCAATCAAACCATAAAACAATGCTAAGTTAACAATCCAATTGTTACAACACAAGAGGCAACAATTGTGTGCCCATTTCATTTCTCGAATCAACCAATTAACCATGTTGAGCTATCAATTCGATTGTTATAATATATAATGCATCAACTAAATACCAATAACAAAAATCATTTTCAACGCTATTCCATCCACTCTATAATTAACCCGATCAACAAGGACGAGCCAATAATCAACCCCACAGGAAATACTACGCAACAACTATAGCAATCAACCAGATGACCAATAGAGTGTGACTGTTGAGTTAATCAAAATCGAGCTTAGTACCAACGAAAACAAGAAAATAGTCAAGGGTTCATTCGATCATTGAAACACAAGGAGATTGGAGTCGACCATATCAACAACAGGTGAAAACCCTTCGAAACGAAACGATGGGCACATAGACCATATAACCATTAACATGTATGACAGGGTGATAATTTTCACTAGGTAGGAGAGACTATGAACAAAGGAGCAGAGAATCCTTACTGGCCAGTAATACCCATGAGAACATGCATGGGTATAACCCTGGTGGTTTTTCCAAAAAAATGAATAATGCTGGTAAAAATGCAGAGCCATGAAATATCAACCAACCCTAAAGAAAGCCTCTTGGCATAATAACCATCATAACCAATTGCACAGACACCAATAACATAAGCGAGCCCACAACCAGGTGAAAACGATATGCAGTGACCCAAGGTGGTTCAAAATCAAACACAACAACCCCATAACACCAAATACGACTGGGTATGTTTACAAGAACTGTGTGGAGACGACCAACAAGTCTGGACTGAATGAAACCCTCCACCAAAACCCTTAAGACAACAAAGAGCCTTCATGGCTTCCACCACACAGAATCATTAATGAAATCGTGACTTCAACTATCCATTTTATTCATTTACAATGAATACACACAACCAACCATTCCATAGAAATATCAAAAGTTTACATAGTTGCCAGTCTCAAGAAAATCACAAACCAATACATCACCGAGCCAATATCTATTTCATAACCAGAGCAAATTCATGGATGGAGGAAATGACATACCTGTAACAAAAAATCCTTAAAAACGCAAACTTGGTCGAGCAGTTCTTTCCTCACCTGAAAATAAGAGCTTAACCACAGTGAAACACAATCGAACGATAGCCAAGCTAGGGTGACGACCAATGGGAGAGGTATGGAGTGACGTGGAGTAAATGAACATCGCTTCCATCCTCTACTCATTCAATTACTTAGTACACACCAACCAACCATCCATTAATCCATTCAATTAATCTATGCATTGAAACTAACATCCATTACTTGCCAAGTGTGCTACCCCATATCACATTAACCATTGCCAAACATACCATAATGCATATCAAATGTGCCTTCATATAACTCAATACATTATATAGCCACTAAATTTGTTAGCTAGGACTAACAATAATCCTTTTAATTTCATTTGCCTATAATGTAGCATAACATAGTATAGTATAGGATAGCTCCTCTTCCTTGGATTTTTCCCCTCATATTTCTTTTATCTCTTATCACAATTAACATGCGTCTTGTGCAGGTGAAACATGTAACAAATCATGGTACTAATAGAAATGTGATAACAATGAATATAATCCATTCATACAATATGGAATTTAAAGCTTAGAGTAATAAGAACCAACACATAATACACATTATCCATATGTTATTATGTCGCAAATAAAACCAATATTTCATCATCAATCACGTAGAACCTTGTAAGAAATGTCGAACAACAACACAAATATAAAATAAGAACCTCATATGATCCTCCAATCTACAAGGGGGTCCCACCTACTAGTATTATATATATCATTAGCTTATAAATAATAGGCTTTAGCAATACTTTGCGGGCGAATTCCTCGTTGCGATTTTTATCGTCAACAAACTAGCGACTCCATAGGGAATTTTGTTTTCAACATATTTTGAACTAAAAACACATGGTTTCGTAGACCAAGAACAACAGATCAAGAGGATATAACCAGGAAGATTATGCAACATGGGGAAATGAGCCGATTTAATGGAAAAACGATCAGGAATTTGGGAATAACTCATGAAAAATGTTAAGTATGAGGGGTTTTATCCCTATATGCATAATCATTCAACCGGAATATGCTCTTTACTTGAAGGAGAAAAATTATGGACTTGCTCTTTTTTAAATTCTCAAATGGATGAATAAATGGAAAGCAGAAGCGAGAGATACCCAATTTCTTTATAAGACAATAGTGAAAGCACATAACAAATTCAAGTTCTTTCAAGGGGAACATCGTAACAACTATGTAAGCTTGATTTTTATTGACTAACAATATCTTGCAGGAGTGTCACTGTGGCAGAATTGATCCAACATCTTAGTCTTGACCAAAATTAACTAAAAGACGAAAACGCAATAAAAATCATGACATAATTAATATTGCAAAATTTAAAACAATAGAAATAAAGTGACAGAAATGTAAGCAGGAAATAATTAAAAACAGAAAGCAGAAATCAAACTACTATAAAAGAAGAAATGAAAAATAGTGGAAAAATGAAAGCAGAGCTAGACTACTAATATACAAAAAATCCAAACAACGTTAAATCTTTTCAAGTTGGTTCCACGTAATGTTTCAAGTGAGAACCATTAGTGCTGTAGGAAAACAATTGCTCCTGTAAATATTTTATAATTTAAGAATTAGTACCCAGAACAAAAGAGATTTTGAAAGGACCTGGGCATAACACTTGAAATTCCGAGGTAATTAACAACCCTTTAACGTATATAATTAGATCACCAAGATATATATGAACGCCGATCAATTCTTCAAGAGTTATTTGTATAGATCTTTTAAAAGTGGTTCTTGTAACAGATAATCCAAAATGAATACGTTCATAGGTCAAGGTACCCCAATTAGTAATAAGGGTGGATTTGTATTCATCTGCCCTATTTACCTTGATTTGATTGTAACCAAAAAAAATGTCAAGTGAGGGCCTCATCTATGAGCTTACAACTTGTTGCAGAATCATTTCCATATTAGGGGGAGGGAAAGAATTTTTCATAATAGCCTGATTGAATCTGCGATAATTAATGCAGAAGATAATATGATCAGTAACCTTCAGAACATGAACCAATTTGGAAACCCATTCAAGGTACCTGGCCCAAAAGGTGATTCCCGCCTTCAAGAATTTTTCCAACTCCTTTCGAATAGCTGCTTTAAATGCAGGGTTGACAGGTCTTTGTTTTTGCCTAACTATTTTTATTCCTTCCTTAATGGGAATAGCATGCAGTATAAGACCAGGATCAAAACCACGAAGATCCTCGTAAGACTAAGCAAAAACATCTTGAAATTCACCAAGTGGCTTGGAAAACTTCATTTTCTCTTAATCAGAACATTGGGCACCTATTTTAACATTCTTTGGGGACTCAGATGTCCCAATGTTCAAGGAGATGGTTTCACCGACATTCCTTTTTCACTCCTCTTCTTTTTGTTTCTCTTTATTGCCTACATCACTCGATGAAAACAAACTCTCTAGAGGAGTCAAGCCTTCAGGAATCTTGTTATCTTCTATGGATATGATTTCCTTCGGCTTATAGGGTTCATTTTAAATGAAAGTACAAATTCTCTCATCGCTAGGGAAGACCTGTTGTCACACACCTACTACGGAAACTAAGATTTTCCTTTTATTTTTGTCTTTTGTTCGAGGGACAAAATCCCCAAATTTCTATGGGGCCTAGTGTCGACCATCCCTTCCCTTATCCTCCTCCATGTGATCGTTGGCTATGACCACAGGCCTTACCAAAAAGGCGATTCCAGCTTTCGCGATTCGGGGAATCGTGATGCAAGCGTTCCCCTGTTCTTTGTCTTTCGAAATGTCGAAACCCGAAAGGGTCTAACAGATCCTTAGCTCCTCCCTTGGGTCACTTTTCAAATGACCGGTCCTATGACCTAGTGCTATTCCTCTAAATGTTTTTGGGGTTTCGCGTTTTGGGAAATCACGATGCAAGCATTCCTCCTTTCCCTTTTTAACCCCCATGGACTCGAAAGCCCGGTGTCATCTGGATCTACGGTCCAGATCATTGACTGGATCAACGGCTCGGATTAAATTTCGACATTCTAACTTTCGGGATTTTGGCGGGGTATTCACTCCTATTTCCCCGATCTCCAGAACCCCGACAACTTTAGATCTTCGCCATGCGTCCCTACAAATGTGCGGTCCAGATTCTTTTGGGACTCCTCCTTCCTACCACAAGACCCTGCCCGGTGACCTAGGGCTCATCCACAAAGCGCATTGGGGTTTCGCGTACCGGGATTTCGCGACTGGCGAAGACGAGGGGTCTTGCCCTTGGGTTTCCCGGGTGCCGAAACGCCGAAACCCATTCACGCTAAACTGATTCGGGGTTTCACATACCGGGATTTTGCGACTGGTGAAGACGAGGGGTCTTTCCCTTGGGTTTCCCGGGTGTTGAAACGACAAAACCCATTCACGCTAAACCGATTCGGGGTTTCGCATACTGGGATTTCGCGACTAGCGAATATGAGGGGTCCTGCCCTTGGGTTTCTCGAGTGTCGAAACGCTGAAACCTATTCACGCTAAACCGATTCGTGGTTTCTCATACTGGGATTTCACGACTAGTGAAGACGAGGGGTCTTTCCCTTGGGTTTCCCGGGTGCCGAAACGCTGAAACCTATTCACGCTAAACCGATTCAGGGTTTTGCATACCGGGATTTCATGACTGGAGAAGACGAGGGGTCTTTCCCTTGGGTTTCCCGGGTGCTGAAACACTGAAACCTGAGAGAACTACTCTTTCTTGTACAAGGTTTCCAGACTCCGATCATTTGATCCTTCAGAGGGTTCTTGGGTAATCATCCCTAGGCTTGGTGACCTAACTAAAAATCCTTCCTAATTTGCCGAGCTATGAACTCTGTGACAGGGGTAAAGTAAACTCGTGGGTTTACTATAACGGTAGTCTTTTCAAGGAACTCACTCCGGCTCTGGAATGCGAGGAAACTTCCCGGCAGGAGGTGCCTTCGGGAAATCAAACCAGGACATAGCGTGAGTCAAGTAGATGGAACAAATCTCAAGGGAATGGACTCGTAATCTGAACTTATTCATTCTATACATAAACTGATTATGGTCATATAAGTATAATCTTGCATCCATTATTTCCGATCAAAACACCAGGCAAACACTTCTATACAGAAACCATTTATGAGTGTACAAACATGAGCATGCATCTAGGATATTTAATTCAAGATACAAGATATAAACACTTATCAGAAACACCAGGTGTGACGCGACTGTTGAGAGGGGTGCCCGTTTCCACCCAATCGTAGGCTCAGTGACTCCAGACGTATTTACCACTAACCACCCTCAAGCTAGACCACGATGCTTGGAGATTCAATCTCCTACTTCCAGTTCAGTGGAAGTCAAGGACGAAGGTTACTCTCCTTCTCCTGATATAGAAAAATAACTTCGGACGAAGGTTACTCCCCTTCTCCTATGTTCAGAACTCCCTGTGTTTCCAGAGTTTCTCCAATTCTCTTCTGTGATCCCTGTTGCGCACGCTCTCCTCTCTACCACCCCTTACCACACTTCCTCTCTTGCCTTTTCTCTGCAAGCTTGTGTGTGGCGTGAATTTTCCCATCCGTGGTCAGATATGGGAGCTTTTACAGATGGACAGTTCACCCCCCCATGCCCTCATTAACTCTTGAGGAGCCTCCCCACCTACCAATCTGACAGGAAATCCATTCCAGGGTCAAAGAGTTTCTTTGGTCTTTGAGCAAGTAAAAACCAGTACGGTACTGGCTCGGTGGAAGTTAACGCAACCATTCCAGGTCCCTTCCACCACCTCTCATTAGCCATCGTGGTCTCTCTTAGCGCATCCCCCTCCCAATAGTCATGCAACACATATTCATAACATAATTTAGAATCATGTACATATTTCTTCAATAATGAAACATGGAAAACATTATGTGTTTTTACGGTGGGAGGAAGTGCTAGCCTATAGGCTACAAGTCCCACTCTATCTAGAACTTCAAAGGGTCCACAATACCGAGGTGCCAACTTGGCACAATCTCCCATCCTCAGGGAACTCTTCATGGGCCTAACTCTGAGATATACGTGGTCTCCCATCTTGAATTCTCTTGGAGTTCTCTTTCGGTCGGCGTAACTTTTCTGTCTATTCTGGGCAACCTTTAGAATTTGTTTTATCTGAATCACTTGTTGTTCCATTTCTTTCAACATGTCAGGTCCAATAGTAATTCTATTTACGGGATTACTCCAACTGAATGTACTGTTGCACAGCCTACCGTAGAGGACTTCAAAAGGACTCGTCTTCAGGGATTCTTGGTGGCCGTTGTTGTAGGCAAATTCCACCAGTGGCAAGTAATCTTCCCACTTTTTAGGTTGATGCATTACATGCATTAACATGTCTTCTAATATTTGGTTCACTCTTTCCATATGTCCATCGGTTTGAGGATGATAGGCCATACTAAACAATAATTTGGTCTCTAGACCAGCCATCAAGGATTTCCAAAAGTTGGAAGTAAATTTTGTGTCTCTGTCAGACACGATCTTTTTAGGCATACCATGTAGTCTAAATATCTCCTTCATGAATATGTTGGCGATATCTATTTCCTTGCAAGTCGATTTGATGAGGATAACATGGGCGAGCTTGCTCAATTTATCCACCACTACCATGATGACGTCATTTTGTTTGGTCGATGTTGGTAATCTGGTGATGAAGTCCATGGAAATGGTTTCCCATTTCCATTCGGGGATTGGTAGAGGTTGTAATAATCATGTTGGGTGTTGGTGTTATGCTTTAACCTGTTGGCATTCTATGCATTTGGTTAATTACTCAACTATGTCTTTCTTTAATCCAAGCCAATAGAATTGTTTCTTGGTGGCCATGATCATCTTCTGGTATCCTGGATGACCAGTATATGGTCTTTTATGTAGTTCATCCATTATGAACCTCTTCAAGTCGTCACAATCTATAATATACAATCTATTTATGTAAGTTAGCAGACCTCCATCTATCATCTGGTAGCCTTCATACTTTATCCCTGTGGGTTCTTGCTCCAGGTACGAGGTCACGGTCTGGAAGAGTGTGTATGTTTCTTGTGCATTCCTGACTCTTTATTTGACATTCGTCTCCCAGGTGCTCACCACTGCCAGGTGAATTGTTTTCATACTTCTGCTAAGGGCATCGACCACCTTATTTTCCTTTCCTTTAACATGTTTGATTTCAAAATCAAACTCACTAAGGAGGGCCATCCACCTAGCTTGTCTGGCATTGAGCTTTGGTTGGTCAAACAGATATCGCAATCCACAGTGGTCTGTCATAAGTACAAATTTCCTTCCCAGGAGGTAATGCCTCCACATTTTTAAGGCATGCACTATGGCGGCCAACTCTAGATCATGGGTCACATAGCTGGCTTTGTGCTCATTCAATTTTCGGGATTCATAGCAGACTACACTTCCTCCCTGCATAAGGACTCCTCCGAGCCCTTCCTTGTAGGCATCTGTGCACACGAGGAAGTCAGCTTCGGGATCGACGATCTTCAACACGGGTGCGTGGGTCAGTAGATGTTTTAGGGATTGAAATATTTCTTCACATTCTTGTGTCCACGTGAATTTAGCTCCCTTCTTCTGGAGGGCAGTGATTGGACAACCAATCTTGGAGAATCCTTTTATAAATATCCTATAGTATCCTGCTAAGCCCATAAAGGATTTGATATCTAAAACATCCTTTGGGGTAGTCCATTCCATGATAGACCTAATCTTGTCAGGGTCTACTGCTACTCCCTCTTTAGATATGACATGGCCCAAGTAATGTATTTGCTTCTGGAAAAAGTCGCAATTACTAAATTTGGCATAGACCTGATGTTCTCTTAGCACTTGAAGCACAAAGTCTAAGATGTTCCTCTTTGTTCTTGGAGTAAATTAATATATCGTCAATAAAAACCAGTACAATTTTTTCTAGGAATTTACTAAGCACATTGTTCATCAAGCACATAAAAGTGGCACAGGCATTGGTCAATCCAAATGGTACTACCGCAAACTCATAGTGACCATATCTCGTCCTGAAGGCAATTTTGTGGATGTCTTCACCCTTGATTTGGACTTGATGGTATCCAGATCTCAAGTCAATATTTGAGAAGATGGAAGCACCTCCCAATTGATCGAACAGGTCATCGATCTTGGGTAAGGGGTACTTGTTCTTTATGGTTACCTTATTGAGCTGTCTATAATCTATGCACAGACGGAGGGCACCATATTTCTTCTTCACAAACAGAACTGGTGCTCCCCATGGGGACACACTGGGTCGGATATAGCCTTTGTCCATAATTTCGTTTAGTTGTAGTTTAAGCTCAACTAGCTCGGGTGTGCTCATTCTATAGGGTGTCCTAGACACTGGCATTGCTCTTGGTGCAAGTTATATCGAGAAGTCAATGTCCCTTCTCGGAGGTAGACCCGGTACCTCTTCTGGAAATACATCTCTATATTCTCTTAGTGTGGGGTGGTCTTTGAGGCTTGGTTTGTCATCTTTAACTAATTCCAACACCTGTATCACATATAGTGGACATCCCTTTCTGCAATACGTTCTCATTTGACGAGCTGATATTCGTCTCACAGAGACAAGTTTTTGGATCCCTTGAAGGGTTATCCTTCTTCCTTCTTCACTTACACATTCTAAGGTTTTATGGTAACAGTCCAGTCTGGCTTTATATGTGGCTAGCCAGTCCATACCAATCAACAGGTTATACGATCCTAAGGGAAATACGTTAAGGGTTGCTTGGGTGGGGAATTCACCCATAGTGAATTGGCAAGATGGTATGACCTCCATTAATTTTCTTTTGGTGTCGGTGGCTAACTGTACCAACCATGGTTTGGCGTGTTTATGTGGCTGTAATTTACACTTATCAACAACCTTAGGGGATATATAACTCAAATTTGAACCAGGGTCAATTAGAATAGACACTAGATGGTTGGTGATCATACCTTCCATCTCCACCACTGAAGCTTGGTGGTCAGCTTTTTTATTATCCAAGGTTGCATAAATTTGCGGCACACTCCTAGCCACGTCATTAACGGTGGTAGCTTATTGAACGTTGTAAATTCTCTAATTGTTCTATTGTCGGTGCAGGCAATCCCTCAGTAGATGTTCTTCTCCACAACCCCAACATTTCAAGGGTTCTTTCTTCAGGTTATCAATCTTTCCTGGGGTAGATCCAAAAGGTTTATTTCCGCTCTAGAAGGGGAAATTTTGCTGGTGTACACTTCAGGTTGGGAAGCTCATCCTTGAGTCCTTTTTATAGTTTTTAAATCTTGGGGATTTAAACCCCTTTTTCTAGAATCTCGAACTATTCTTCTGCTTCCAGCCTTCATGAGGTTTTGTCCGATGCCCAAGCTGCTCATAACAATATCTTGCCTTTCGGATAGTGTCTTCTAGGGTCTTTGGCTCGTCGAACTCAATCCTGTTATGATAGTACTTAGGTAGTCCACTGATGAATCATTGCACCTTTGCCTTTTCTGCTTTTATATAGGGTACGTACCTCAGCAACTCGAGGAATCTGCTGACATATTCCTCTATAGTGCGTTGCCCTAGCTTGAGTTCATAGAATTCTTTAGTCTTTTCGTCGAAATACTTTTCCGACAAATACTTCTTCCTTAAGTATTTCTCAAACCATTCCCAAGATAGGTCTTCTTCGTGAATCCCTTTTATGTTCTTAAGGTCTTCCCACCAAATGGAAGCCTTCCCATTCAGGTTGAAAGTGGCTACTCGGGCCTTCAAGTTTTCCGAGAAGTCATGGACTCTGAAATACTTCTTTAGTCCAAGCAGTCAGGCCTCTGCTTCCTCTACCTTCTTCATTTCACCGTCGAAAGAGGGTGGTTTGGCCTTCTTGAATTCTTCGAGATTATGATTTTTATTCTTCCGTTTTCTTCGAGAATAAGAAATAGTTATACTACTAGAAGATCCCTCCGAGTCGCCAGTTTCCTTTCCAGATGAATAATCTGACACTTGTCCCTTATCTATGGGATAGACCTTTCTCGAGGTGCTCCTCCCAATGTGGCCACTTAAAGGACCACTTTTTTGCATCCCAGGTGGGCTTCGACTTCTCTTTGTCTGTCGTTGGTCCACGTGACTGGTGTCAGGTCCATGCTGCAATTGTCTTTGTATGTCGGATAAACTCTGCAACAAGACAGCATTAATTTCCGTTTTCTTTTCTTGCTCTTTTATCAACCTCTCGTTGTCGGCCTTACAGCTCTGTAGTTCGACCATGAGGCTTCTCACAGTCTCAGCTAGATCTGGAGGGGTCTATACCGCTCTCCTTTCGTCAGACTCTTTGCCTCTATTATGGGAGTCGTCCCCCACTTCGTGGTGTGTGACCATTCTATGCGTCTGCAGTTTCCCGCGATTGATCGTCCGCTTGTTGTGCAAGAAAAACACTTGTTGTTAGTCAACATTATATTCACTCTCAATCAGCGCATAATTCATATTTTTCAAATGCATACACACAACAGGAATTTTCATTCTTAACTTTGGCTTTTGATAAAGGGGGTTAGGATAGAGAGTTACTTCTTTTAAGAGTACTTCAAATGGAGTTTTTGCACAACTCGTCCATGAGCCCAAGCAGGCCAAGTGTTGTAACCATGCTCTGATACCAATTTGTCACACACCTACTATGACAACTAAGATTTTCCTTTTCTTTTTGTCTTTTGTTCAAGGGACAGAATCCCTGAATTTCTATGGGGCCTAGCGCAGACCATCCCTTCCCTTATCCTCCTCCATGTGATCGTTGGCTATGACCAAAGGCCTTACCAAAAAGGTGCTTCTGGCTTTCGCGATTCAGGGAATCGCGATGCAAGCGTTCCCCTATTCTTTGTCTTTCGAAATGCCGAAACCCAAAAGGGTCTAACAAATCCTTAGCTCCTCCTCTAGGTTGTTTTTCATACGACTGGTCCTATGACCTGGTGCTATTCCTCTAAATGCTTTCAGGGTTTTGCGTTTTGGTAAATCATGATGCAAACATTCATCCTTTCCCTTTTTAACCCCCGGGACTTGAAAGCCTGGTGTCATCCGGATCTACGGTCCAGATCGTTGACTGGATCAACGACCCAGATTAAATTCTGGCATTCTACCTTTCAGGATTTTGGCGGGGTCTTCACTCCTATTTCCCCTATCTCTAGAACCTCAGCGGCTTTAGATCTTCACCACGCGTCCCTACAAATGGGCGGTCCAGATTCTTTCGGGACTCCTCCTTCCTACCACAAGACCCTGTCCAGTGACCTAGGGCTCATCCACAGAGCACATTGGGGTTTCGCGTACCGGGATTTCACGACTGGCAAAGACGAGGGGTCTTTCCCTTGGGTTTCCCGAGTGCCAAAATGCCAAAACCCATTCACGCTAAACTGATTTAGGGTTTCACATACTGAGATTTTGCGACTGGCAAAGATGAGGGGTCTTGCCCTTTAGTTTACCGGGTGTCGAAACGCCGAAACCCATTCACGCTAAACCGATTCGGGGTTTCGCATATCGGGATTTCATGACTGGCGAAGACGAGGGGTCCTATCCTTGGGTTTCCCGGGTGCCAAAACGCTGAAACCTATTCACGCTAAACCGATTCAGGGTTTCGCATACCGGGATTTCGCGACTGGCGAAGACGAGGGGTCTTTCCCTTGGGTTTCCCGGGTGTTGAAACGTCGAAACCTATTCACGCTAAAACGATTCGGGGTTGTGCATATCGAGATTTCACGACTGGTGAAGACGAGGGGTCTTGCCCTTGGGTTTCCCAGGTGCCGAAATGTCGAAACCTGAGAGAACTACTCTTTCTTGTACAAGGTTTCTAGACTCCGATCACATGATCCTTGAGAGAGTTCTTGGGTAATCATCCCTAGACTTGGTGACCTGACTGAAAATCCTTCCTAATTTGCTGAGCTATGAACTCTGTGACAGGGGTAAAGTAAACTCGTGGGTTTACTATAACGGTAGTCTTTTCAAGGAACTCACACTGGCTCTGGAATGCGAGGAAACTTCCCAGGAGGAGGTGCCTTCGGGAAATCAATCCAGGACATAGCGTGTGATCCGGATTTATGTAGGAACACAATGAAATACATAAATACACATAAATGCATAGATGCAACAGAAATAAGACTTCATTTCATTAATAACAAATGACTGAAAAATGCTTACAGACAGAATGGAAATAAACTAGCTAGGGCGTTGGTAGCTTATCTCTGAGAAGAGATGTGGCAGCTACTGGCCTCTGAACTGCCTGTTACAATGAAGCTCAAAGGCCTATATATTACTGAGAAACAATGGAAAACCCTAAACATCCAAAAACCTAACCCTAGGAGATGAAACGCCAGAATATGGGCCCCGTTGGGGTAAATTAGTACATCAATTTCCCGAGGTCGTAACTTTGGCATACTATCTTCGTTTGACGCACATGATACATCGTTAGAAAGATCTATCTGAGGACTACATTGTTGATAGTGAATATTGAGTGTAGAATGGACTCATATTTGCTGGAGCATTCATGCCCAAAAAACATCGTTTAGGGCCTCAAAACAGCTCTGGAAGTTCAGGACCCAAAGAACTGCTAAAAATAGTAAATTGTGCTACAATTAAGGAAACTAAAAAACTGAAAGAAACAATGGTGTGGGTCCAAGTGGAATAGGCGGGTGGCCACCAATATCCACCTGGATCAATCCTCCCCCCTTAGGAATTAATGGTCCCCATTTCGTTGATTTCCTCCATGAGATGAGGAAACTTTTGTTGAACTTGGTCCCTGGTGAGCCACTTGCCCTGGTGAAGGAGTTGGCCTGCTTTGACAACTTGATATAGTTGGATCCTCTATTGGCGGGTGTTCTTGATCTGTGTGTCCATAATTTGATCATTTGTGGCTTGTCCCATGCAATCTGGGTTTAACTCTGTTGGTGTGAGTTGTTCTTCCATGTCAGATGTGTCTAGTAGAGGTGGAAAGTAGGGTCGAAAGCGATCCACATTGAACACTGGGTGCAGACCAAGAAATGATGGAATACTGAGCTCAAAGGTATTGTCCCCTACAGCCTTGGTGATGGTGTATGGCCCATATCGGAGCGGGCGAATCTTGCGGTAGGGTCCAGCGAGGCGCTCCTTTTGCAAATGTAGCCACACTTTGTCGCCCACCTGGAAGTTGTGTGGCACCCAATGTTCATCATGTCGTTGCTTGTACTTAGCATTGGCTTTGTCCAAGATGTCATTAACTTGTTGGAAGATGTGCTGAATGCGCTCAATGAAGTTGTTTTCCTTGTCAGCCTCAGACTGGACATGGGCTGAATCTGCCCGAGTAGTCACAAATGGCATGGCTACGTCAATGGGACATAGTGGCTGGAATCCCAAGCCCACTTGAAAGGGTTTGTGGTTGGTTGAGCTATGGAGAGAACAGTTGTAGCTGTGTTGTACATATGGGAGGATCTCATCCCATGTGCATGGATTCTTTGAGTTGTACATGCGCAGAATGTGTACAATCATCTAGTTGACGACCTCTGTCTGGCCATCAGTTTGCAGATGGAAAGTTGTGGACTTGGTGAGCTTGGTGTCCAACATCGACTAGAGGCTGGACCAAAATATACTGAGG
Source organism: Picea engelmannii (assembly GCA_009831015.1). Lineage (NCBI taxonomy): Eukaryota > Viridiplantae > Streptophyta > Pinopsida > Pinales > Pinaceae > Picea > Picea engelmannii. Next base: position 216,719 of record ML807225.1, read on the forward strand.
AACCGGCTGTCCCGATCTGAGATGATAGACTGTGAGATCCCAAAGTGTACCCACACTCGTTCAAAGAAGAGTTTAGCAGTGGCTTCTGCTATGATATTCTTCTTGCAGGCCATCATAATGGACATCTTCGAGACCCGGTCGATGACCACAAAAACACAGTCATTGCCATGCTTAGTAGAAGGAAGGCCTGACATGTAATCCATAGAGATGGATTCCCATGGTCGACTGGGGGTAGGAAGCGGAGTATAGAGGCCTTGCTTCTTGATGGTCGGTTTGGCAATGGCCCAAGAAGTGCAGGACTTGATGTACTTCCCGACATCCTATCGAAGGTTCGGCCAATAGAAATACTTTTGCAGTACTGCCATGGTTTTCTCGACCCCGAAATGCCCAGCGACCCGATTGTAGTGCGCCTCCCAAACCATCTTGGCACGCTCGCTTGAAGGAACACAAAGGTGTCCCAGGTGACAAAGCAGGACATCCTAGAGGTGAAAATTGGGAACTTGCTTACCCTCCAAGAGTGTATTGTATGTGTGGTCGAATTCTGGATCACTTGTGTAGAGAAGCAAACAATCGGAAGTCTCGTGCCCACAAGAGTTGAACACAGTGGTTAGCACTACGATGGGTGGTCAATTGAGGTAGTTTGCAACATTATTGGTGTTGCCTTTCTTGTACTTAATGTTCAAATGAAACTGTTGCAGATATGTGGACCACTTCTGATGGCGATCGTTTTGCAACTTCCCTTGTGTCTGTATGAACTGCAGGGGTCGGTGGTCTGTGTGGATGACCGTTTCCTTTCCCAAAATGTAATGCTTCCATTGCCAACAAGCCTGGACAATGGAATACATTTCTTTTTCATAAGTGGGATACTTCCAGACTGTGTCGGAAAGTGTCTCATTGTGATATGCCACTGGATGCTCGTGTTGAGTAAGGACTGCTCCAATGGCATAGTCAGAGGCATCTGTCTCAATCTCAAATGGTTGTTGCAAGTCTGGTAATGTGAACATTGGTGCAGAGCAGAGGCGATGCTTCAACTCCCTGAACACCTTCTGTTGAGATTTAGACCAAAATAATTTTTCTTTAGCTCCTCCCTTGGTGACTTGACTCAAGGGTCAAGTGATATGAGAGACTCCCAACACAAACCTACGGTAGAAATTGGCAATACCTAAAAAGTTGCGGAGCTCTGTTAGGGTGGTTGGGGCTGGCCAATCCTGAATGACTTGGATCTTTGTTGGATCCACATGCACCCCCCGTTCATCAATAATGTATCCCAAATGCTGAACCTGGGTCATGCCAAAAGTGCATTTCTCCAAATTGGCACACAACTTGTGTTGTCGCAGTGTTTGGAGGACCTATCAGATCTGGTGGAGGTGCTCTTCCCAAGTCTGGCTGAAGATCAAAATGTCATCCAAGTACACCACTACAAATGAGTTGGTGAATGACCGTAGGATGTCGTCCATTAGCCTCATGAAGATTGCAGGGGCATTCATCAACCCGAATGTCATGACCAACCATTCGAAAAGGCCCTCCTTGGATTTGAAAGCAGTCTTCCACACATTAGAGGGTTCGATTGGTACCTGGTGATACCCCAACTTCAAGTTGATCTTGCTGAAATATTTCACCCCCTTGAGTTGGTCCAGAAGGTCATCAATCCATGGGATCGGGTACCTATTCCGAACAGTGATCTTGTTCAATGCCCGATAGTCAATGCAAAGTCTCCAAGTCCCATCCTTCTTCTGCACCAACACGATCAGGCTCCCACAGGGTGATGAACTCGGCCAGATGTGACCTTTCTGCAACAGCTCCTAAATTTGCCTCTTGATTTCTTCATTCTTCAGAATAGAGCGTCGATAGATGGGTCCATTGGGTAGTAGTGCACCTGGGGTCAGTTCGATGTGGTTCTTGACCTGGCAGTGTAGAGGCACCCCTGCAGGGGAGGTGAAGATGTCCTCGTACTCCTCCACGACCTTATCCATCTGTTTTTTTCATGCAGCAGGGCCCTATCTGGAGGTCATGGCCATAGTCTTCCTCTTTCCCTGAGGGTGGATCATCAGAAAAAAAAAATTCCTGGTTTTGGAAATGAGCTTACTGCATTTTTTTGCAATAACCAAAGAGATGATGGTAGGCGGTGCTATCTCCGATATCCTGTATAGCTTATTGCCCAGGGTGATAATAACAGCACGAGGCCTAGACTCATACACAACATGTCACTTCCACAAGTATGGTTGGCCTAATAATACATCAGAAACATCAAGAGGAGCAATGTCACATAATACCTCATCTGTGAAGGGCTTGATGGTGTAGGGAAGGCAACATTGTTGGCTGATGTGGAGGTCTCATCCTTGGTGCAACCACCCGATGGTGTATGGTTGTGGGTGTGCTGTGGTCGGCAAGCCCAACCGCTTCACAAACTCTACCGAGATGAGGTTCTTATGGCTCCCACTGTCGATAATGAACTGCAACAGGGAATCCTTTACCCACATCTTGGAATGGAAGAGATGCTCTACCTCCTCTAGATCTTCTGGTTCCTCCTTCTGGATCTTCGTGGTGGAAACGGTGGCATTGGGCTCTGCATCGATAATATTCTTCCCCCTATCATTCCCCTTGTCGGGTTCTGATTCAGAGTCAGAGCATGCATCCTATTCAGAAGCCTTCAACTCGACTACGAGTGATTGCTTGGTCGGACACTCACTTGTGTTGTGAGTGGAGCTCTTATGGAACTCACACCACTTCCCTGTGTCCTTTTTTGGCTCCATGGTGTTTTTCTTTGCTTGTGGATTTGGTGGGTTATCCTGGGCCACCCTGCCTTGGATTGGTCCTTTGTTCTGCGGTTTGGGGGTACCTTTCCCTTGCTTCTGATTTGCAGACCCAAAGTCTCATTTTTTTCTATTTGAACTTCTTCTCAATCTTGGCAGCATATCGGTACGCCACACCAAGCGAGGAGATGTCTAGGAACTCCATTTCCTCCTGAATGTATCTGTGCAGACAACTGTGATACTTTAACACCAAATGTTTCTTTGAATCTTTGATACCCAACTTTGTGTGTAGGGTATGAAACAGATTCGTCATCTCATGCACATCTTGGTCCCTTTGCTGCTGCAGCGTAGTCTATTGTATGTATTTGTCCTCATAGCTCCCCACGGGATAATATTGTTCCTTGATGGCATCTCGGAAATAATTCCAAGTGGGTGTGGCTAAGAACAGAGAGGGTTCCCCCTCACCCTGTTGCTCCAAGTAGGTTTCCCACCAGTCCTTGACATGGGGGGCGGCTTTAAGGAGTGCAAAAATAATCCTTTCTTGGTTGGAAAATTCATGAACCAAGAAATATCCTTCTAACAGATTCAACCATCTATCTACGGCATCTGCATCTATTTGGCCCTCAAATATGGGAATGTCAAAGTTTACTTGTACCTTAAAAGGAGTGGCGCCTCCAGAGTGGTTGTTGGATGTCGATGCGCCACTAGAGGGAATCCGTTGAATAATTTGGGCAAAGTTGTCCATCATCACGTTCTTTTGTTTCTCGAGGGCCTCCTCAAGCAACATTTTGATAGGATCTCCTGCTCCCTCATCTTTCTTTTCTTCCCCCATGGGCGGTCGTCGAGGTTTGCAAGACTGATCTTGCAAAGGTTCAACCGGATCGATCCCCAACTCCTTATACCCCAACCTTATTGGGGACATGCAAAGAAAGATCGAGAACGAGCATACCGCTCTGATACCACTGATCCGGATTTATGTAGGAACACAATGAAATACAAAAATACACATAAACGCAGAGATGCAACGGAAATAAGACTTCATTTCATTAATAACAAATGACTGAAAAATGCTTACAGATAGAATGGAAATAAACTAGCTAGGGCGTTGGTAGCTTATCTCTGAGAATAGAGGTGGTGGCTAATGGCCTCTGAATTTCCTGTTACAATGAGGCTCGAAGGCCTATATATTATTGAGAAACAATGGAAAACCCTAAACATACAAAAACCTAACCCTAGGAGATGAAACGCCGGAATATGGGCCCCGTTGGGGTAAATTGGTACATCAATTTCCCGAGGTCGTAACTTTGGCATACTATCTCTGTTTGACGCACATGATACATCATTAGAAAGATCTATCCAAGGAATACACTGCTGACAGCGAATATCAAGTCCAGAACGAACTCATATTCACCGGAGCATTCATGCCCAAAAAACGTCATTTAGGGCCTCAAAACAGCTCCGAAAGTTCAAGACCCGAAGAACTGCTAAAAATAGTAAATTGTGCTACAATTAAGGAAACTGAAAAACTAAAAGAAACAATGGTGTGGGTCCAAGTGGAATAGGCGGGTGGCCACCAATATCCACCTGGATCAACGTGAGTCAAGTAGATGGAACAAATCTCAAGGGAATGGACTCATAATCTGAACTTATTTATTCTATACATAAACCGATTATGGTCATATAAGTATAAGCATGCATCCATTATTTTCGATCAAAACACCAGGAAAACACTTCTATATAGAAACCATTTATGAGTGTACAAACATGAGCATGCGTCCAGGATATTTAATTCAAGATACAAGATATAAACACTTATCAGAAACACCAGGTGTGACGCGACTGCTGAGAGGGGTGCTCGTTTCCACCCAACCGTAGGCTCAGTGACTCCAGACGGATTTACCACTAGCCACCCCCTAGCTAGACCACGATGCTTGGAGATTCAGTCTCCTACTTCTAGTTCAGAGGAAGTCAAGGACGAAGGTTACTCTCCTTCTCCTATGTTCAGAACTCCCTTTGTTTCCATAGTTTCTCACACTTCCTCTCTTTCCTTTTCTCTACAAGCTTGCATGTGGAGCAAATTTTCCCATCCGTGGTCAGGTCTGGGAGATTTTACGGATGGGCAGTTCACCCCCCCATCCCCTCATTAACTCTTGAGGAGCCTCCCCACCTACCAATCTGACGGGAAATCCATTCCAGGGTCAGAGAGTTGCTTTGGTCTTTGAGCAAGTAAAAACCAGTACGGTACTGGCTCGGTGGAAGTTAATGCAACCATTCTAGGTCCCTTCCACCACCTCTCATTAGCCATCGTGGTCTCTCTTAGCACACCCCCCTCCCAGTAGTCATGCAACACATATTCATAACATAATTTACATCCATCGACCTTTTATACAAAGGTTCGTCAAATCAAACATTCACATCTTTGATTTTTCCATAGTTCTTGGCCAATATAGTTATTTTTACAGACTGGGGGAAACAAGGTGTTACACCTGCCAAGATTCTATATTGTCAGGAATATGTGTATGATATAGAGATTGAAAATTACAATCAGGTCTATGTGGTAGAAGTTGTCGATTAGGAGAGGCTGCAAAAATAGCTAATCGATCAACCATTGAGTTCAATTCCCTCTTAACATGAGTGATGTTGAAAGATAATAGGTTCGAGATAAGTGCCCAAACAATTTGGGTATATTGTTTCATCAACTTGTTGCTAGGAGAGTAAATCTTACGTACAAGGTTCACAATAAGCTCGGAATCCCCAAAAAATGAAAGGTGACCAAAACCAAGATTATAAGTGTTTTCAATGCCTAATAATAAGGCTTTGAATTTAGTGACATTGTTTGTGCAAGCAAACTCCAACCTGTAAGAAAAATTATGAATCTTCCCAACAAGAGAGTATAAGATTATGCCAGCTTTGTTACCTTCACTAGAGCACAAACCATTGAAGTGCATGTGCCACATACCATCATCCAGATCAATTTGTTCCAAGGGAATGTTATCCTCCTCAACAAATATGGAATACACTCCTAGTTCCTCTTCGATATAGTTTACATTAGGTTGTGGGACACTCTCTATGTAAGTTGAAATCCTCCCCTCTCTAATGACTATAATGTTTTTACCATTCCGAGGAACGAATAAATGTGTCTCGTCGAGTGAGAGGTATCCACCTGTCAAAGCTTTCCAATCTCTTCCCAATATGATTGAGTAATTGCTTACTGGTATGTCGATTACATGAATGCTAAGGGTTGTCTTTATTTCAGGGTGTGCACACAAAACTAAGGTCACATCTTTAATCTCACCTATGGTTGTTTTTTGTAGACTATTATAGGAGAGCATGATTCTGGTGTTTTCATTTGTACAAGACAAGCCTATCTCTTCCATAATAATCTTCGACATCACACTTGGGCCCGAACCGCCATAAATGAGGCAACAATGGGAAATCTTATCCATAATCTTTACAAAAATATAAAAAGGGGGACTTTTTACAGGGTATCTAAAGTTATGTACACCTACTTTATTTACAGACGAATCCTCTTCATTTACCTCTTCAGATAGGTTTCCTACAACGGAAGCCTTTCCTTCCATGAATTGTTTTAGATGCCTTTGTTGTTCAGGGACTACAACCATGTCCATGAGGGTGGAATTTGCTTTGATGTTGGCCAACTGATTCAGAATATTGTATTTGGAAGAGGGGAGAGGTGAAATTGTTTCTTGACTGTTAGGAACTTTAGGAACTTTAGGAACCTGAACCGTAACAACTGGTGATGATGAGCTTGGGATAGAAGAATTGCGTGGAGGATCATATTTTCCTTTGGGAGTGTAGGATTTGTTCCTAGTATTGATGATCATGAAATCCTCCGGCTCTACAAAATCTAGGACAACGATGGTATTTTCTGGTCTTTTACCAAATATCTTATCCTTGGAAGTCTTCCTTACCTCACATGTGGCTTCCTCATGGTGTTTCTCGCAAAAGTTACACCAAATTCGAGGAAAGATAGCCTTGGGCTGAAAATTATTTTCAATCGGGTTTCTAAAGGTGGGTGCAGAAGAGGATGAATCTCCATGGGTTAGAGGGGAGGCATTTCCCTTTTCTCATACGGTATCATATGATTATTCATATCTTGTACTAGTTGTAAGAGGGAGGACATGTCTATTTGTTTAACCGATTCTCCCTAGGGAAGACCTGTTATTTCGAGCTATTATTCATACTCTAAAAAATTATGCAGAGTGGAACCGAGGTTATCAATGGATTTTCCTCAAGCCTATGATGATAGAGGGAAGGTAATGCATTGTAGTAATGCACAAAAGTGGCTTGGTTATGAAGTCGAATGAGCTCAGGGATTTTATTGTATAGCTTAGTGAAACACAAGTTGAAAGACTTGATGGTCTCACCATCCTTATAGGCGATGTTATTGTACTCCCGTAACTGCTCAGCTGGGCTTTTAGATTCCCCATAGGTAGATCTAGACCAATAGACTAACTCCTCCCAAGTAGATAGAATCTTAGGATGAAGGTCAAAGAAATCGGCCACGACCTTTCCTTCCAAGGAATTGACGAATAAGTGCATGCAAGTATCGTTTTCATTGGCTCCTATATTGTGACAAGCATTAGAAAATTCCACCAGGTGTTCATTTGTAGTGACAATGTTATTCCCCAAAAAACTAGGGAGATGCTCTTTGAATTTAGGAAGTGGATGAGTAGCAGGTGTTATGTTAAGAGGAGAGGACACATGCCATGATGTGGTTGTGGCGTCTTCTTCAAACTGAAAAATCCCATATTTTTTAATTACTTTGGTGGGATTAGTGGTAGATTGGATAGGGATATGGTGGCTATATAAGCTACCAATCACTAACGAAGTTGAATACTGAGAGGAGGAAGCACTTCCAGTGCCACCAGAGCCACCACTAGATGCCATCTTATGGATGATAGATGAGGGAGAGAAAGACGAACTAGAAGAATCAGACAAAGTTATCCTTAGAGCACTTTGTTGGGTTGACAACACAATGTTCCTTCTTCCTATTTTAGCAATAAGATTAATTTCAGGTGATAAGCCTCTTTTATAGAAACACGAGAATACAAGGACATGAAAGTAAGGCCAAAACTGAAGGAACAAGAAGGTTACTGTTGATGTCTACGTCTAGCTTCCCAACGTTCTTGGGCACTGATATCTTGTTCAATTACTACCCATGAATGATTAAGCTCAGCATTAGTATTGACAGTGTCTAAAATGGTGTTGAACAAATTCAAAACAATGCTGGTATGATCTTGAAGACCGGGCTCAATATTGGGATGCCTTGCAACATGTACAGTCATTAAGAAATAAACAGTCAAATAATCAATATCATAAAAATAGATGTATTTGATGCTAATCAAGCATAAAAATTAACCAGAGAGATATTGAAGATCTCCCCAGTATGGTCACCAAATAAATGTTGAGGAAAATATATGAAATGATCTTACTCAAACATTTTTAGATATTTCTTGGCTAAAGAAAGATAGACGGGAATATCACCCTATGTTTATAGCCATCAAAATTGATATCCTAATTCATAGGTATTGTTTACAAGTGCTTCGGTTGTTTTTTTTTATAATTAAAATCTTGCTGAAAAATAAAATTTTATGTAATTTTCTGAACATATTAAATGCTGAAATAAATATAGAGACTGAAGTAAAGACACTAAGTCAATAATAAACACATATGAGACATAAAGCAATCCTTTATTTCATTCCAATTCATGAAAGAATCGTTCTCTTTACAAAATTTCCTGAGGAAGTTTTGGACCAAAGTCAAACTTAAACGTCCCCGATGAAACATACAAAAGGACTTCTGACAGAAAATAAAAAAATGAACTTGAAAAGTTGGATCAGCTTGCCATAGATTGCTTCCCACTAGACTCTGCACAATAGCCTTTGTCAGTCATGAAAACCAATTCACAAACAAACAAGTCTACACAGACTATCAAAGATAGATCAACACCTCTGAAAAACAAGTGTCTGAATGATGTAATTCAGCCCTGAATCTTATTGTCTACAATAGGACCTTGCTATCATAAAAAAGAATTAGGCTTCTAATGAATTAAGGAATGAATGAAAACTGAATTATCTACACAAAAACTCAAAGAGCAAACCTTAGTATGCTTCTCCTTCTATTCTCCTCTTGTTCCTCCCTTTTCTTTTTCCTTTAAGAAAATTGGAATTGGTTGAAGTAGTTGAACTACTTCATTAGTTAAGTTAACAAAAAATCAACCAACTTTTTTAGTTAAGGGGGAAAAGTAATAATCATAATAAGGATTTTTACATAAATAATAACTAGTAGGTGGGACCCATTGTGACTCCCTTTAGTTTTTAACAATCATAACACAACTAGTTAATTAAACAAAACATCCCTTCTTGTGACTCCCATCATCACATTCATATTTGACATTTTATCTCAATAATAATTGAAATTATTTCCAAAATATATTACTCATATATCCAAAAAATAATGTGTTGTCCAAAATTCCAGAAGTCAAATGTTATCATCAATTTATAAATTAAAAAAAAAAACTTAAAATTCATATTTTCCACTATGAGATGCAATCCTTCCCTTGTTGATGTTGTCACCTTTTGATCTCTCTGAATTTGTCTTTGGTTGTGATGAGCCTTTAGGCCTAATCTCGATAATCATATGAGAGAAATCGTCCCTCAAATGCATGCACGAGGACATTGATTTATCAAAGCCATCGGAAGGTGAGGAAGGGGAATCAATGGATTTTCCTTTGTCAGGGGCATGGTGGGCCTCAGTTTTCAACCTTTTACTCACATGGGAAGACTAAACTTGTGAGTGTACAGGGGCAGCTTAGACAATTTGATTGATAGGCAGGGGAGCAGGTAAAGACAAATTGAGCCAGCCACGATGTTGGGAGACTGTCGTGTGGACAATCTCTTGCCATCCGTCATTTTCGAGAACTTTAGGCTGCAATGAGACATGAGGGGGCATGTGAATACTAGGGACCTTTGGAGCTTGGAAGGGAGGACTTTTAGGCCTAGGTTGGACCACTCTTTGCCAAATCCAGTTAAAAAAACCATCTTGAAACAACTGGCCTAACTCTTGTGAGTCTGCATCAAAGTGTATGGAGAATATTGGCCTTCTAGGGCCCCTGTTCCAGTTACCCCTTCCTTGGTTACCTCTGCCATGTCTACCCCGGCTGAAAAATCTCATTCATGTATGCATAATTGATTAACAAATAGTTTCTTTAACAACCATACATGACAACTCCTTTTTAAAATATGAAATAAATTTTGGCTTAGCAACATATGAGACTCATGCAATCCAATCCACACAAATTGTTAAATAGTTGTCAATGAGCAGGGGGTGAATGAAGGTTCTGGGATATGCATGGGGTTGTATTGAGCAAAAAAAATTAAAATGAGGGGGAAAAGATCATGTTTACATCTCATACGATAAACAATCAATTGTAACGTAAACCAAAGAACATATCATTGTAATCCATCCTTCCGATCTTAAACTGTTACAATACAAATTTATTCTTAATTGTAATTAAATTTTAGGAACAAGGAGTGGATAGTGGATATGGGAAGGCGAGGGGATTGTAATTAGCGGAAAAGTGAAATAGTGGTAGGGGAAAAGAGAGGATACTGTTCGAAAAATCCATTAAGTAATCCATAAAACAATTATGTATTTAATGCAAATGATCCAACACTAACCAAATAATTACTTTGATCAATTAAATAATCACTGTGTATAATTTAACCATTACTATGTGTTCACTTGCTCACTGTTCACATTGAAATATTTAACACAGTGTCATCATACTCAAAATAACATGCCTTCCAAAACAACCTGTATGAGAATTATGTTTCCTCTCATTTGTCCCATTTAATATTTAAAACAAATTCCAAATGAACATACAGTCATTTGTTTCCACTCTGTTCAACATCAAAACATCAACCACTTCCCATGAATTGTCTCCTCAAATCAAACACAGACACAAGTTCTTTTAAAATCCTACCTGATTCCATTTCTCTAATCAATTTAACAATTAAATTGTAATGAAACCATACTGTTATAAAACCCATGCCCATCTCTGATACGATGCACAATATCCATAAAACATACACAACAAACAACCAAGTCACAACTATCACGATTTTAAATTGCAATAATCATGATTGACAATTAAAACACACAGTAACAACAACCATCATTTCAACTTATACCATGTTGTAGGAAACACACAACCCAACACATAACGCAAAGAGGCATACTCCCAATCAAACCATAAAACAATGTTGAGTTAACAATCCAACTGTTACAACATAAGAGGCAGCAATTGTGTGCCCATTTCATTTCTCGAATCCACCAATTAACCATGTTGAGCTATCGATTCAACTGTTATAATGCATAATGCAACGACTAAATACCAATAACAAAAACCATTGTCAATGCTATTCCATCAATTCTATAATTAAAACGATCAACATGGACAAGCCAATAATCAACCCCACTGGAAATACTACCCAACAACTATAGCAGTCAACCATATGACTGACAGAGTGTGACTGTTGAGTTAATCAAAATAGGGCTCGGTACCAACGAAAACAAGAAAACAGTCAAGGGTTCGTTCGATCATTGAAACAGAAGGAGACTGGAGTCAACCATATCAACAGCAGGTGAGAACCCTTCGAAACAACACGGTTGAGACACATGCCATATAACCATTAACATGTATGACAGGGTGAAAATTCACACTAGGTAGGAGAGACTATGAACATAGGAGCATAGACTCCTTACTCGCAAGTAATAACCCCAAGAACACGCATGGGTATAACCCTGGTAGTTTTCCCAAAAAATCGAATAATGCTGGTAAAAATGTAGATCCATGAAATATCAACCAACCCTAAAGCAAGCCTATTGTCATAATAGTGACCATAACCAGTTGTGCAGACACCAATAACATAAATGAGCCCACAACCAAGTGAAAACGATATGCAGTGACCCAAGGTGGTTCAAAATCAAACACAACAACCCCGTAACACCAAATATGACTGAGTATGTTTAAAAGAACTGTGTGGACACGACCAACAAGTCTGGACCGAATGAAACCCTCCAACCAAAACCCATAAGACAACAAAGATCCTTCATGGCATCCACCACACAAAATCAGCAATGAATTTGTGACTTCAACTATCCAATTTTCTCATTTACAATGAATACACACAACCAACCATTCCAGAGAAATATCACAAGTTTACATAGTTGCCAGTCTTAAGAAAATCATAGACCAATACATTATCGAGCCAATATCTATTTCATAACCAGAACGAGTTCATGGATGGCGGAAAAGACATACCTGTAACCAAAAATCCTTAAAAACGTGAGCTTCGTCAAGTAGTTCTTTCCTCGCCTGAAAATTGAAGCTTAACCACAACGAAACACAATTGAACAATAGCCAAGATAGGGTGACGACTAGTGGGAGAGGTATGGAGTGACGTGCAATAAATTCATGTCGCATCCATCCTCTACTCATTCAATTACTTAGTACACACCGATCATCCATCCATTAATCCATTCAATTAATCTATGCATCAAAACTAATATCCATTACTTGCCAAGTGCGCCACCCCATATCACATTAACCATTTCCAAACATACCATAACACATATCGAATGTGCCTTCATATAACTCAATACATCGTATAGCCATTAACTTTGTTATCTATGACTAACACTAATCCTTTTAATTCCATTTGCATATAATGTAGCATATAATAGTATAGTATAGGATAGCTCCTCTTCCTTGGATTGTTTCCTCATATTTCTTTTATCTCTTATCACAACTAACATGTGTCTTGTGCAGGTGAAACATGTAACAAATCATGCCACTAATAGCAATGTGATAATAGTGAATATAATCCATTCATTCAATATGGAATTTAGAGCTTAGAGCAATCAGAACCAACACATAATACGCATTATCCATATGTTATTATGTTGCAAATAAAACCAATATTTCATCATCAATCACGTAGAACCCTGTAAGCAATGTCGAACAACATCACAAATATCAAATAAGAAACTCATATGATCCTCCAATCTATAAGGGGGTCCCACCTATTAGTATTATATATATCATTATTTTATAAATAATAAGCTTTAGCAATACTTTGTGAGTGAATTCCTAGTTGCGATTTTTATCGTCAAGAGTTGCCAACTGCGCAATCTTCGCATCATCATCCTGGACGTTATTCACAATCCATGTTGTCTAAAAAATGAACAAATGTTGTTGTGGATGTTCTAAACCTGGATCGTGAAAGACAAGCATTCTTAAAGTAGGATCTACTCCTACCATCATATTATGTGTGGTATTCCTCCTTTGTGATACTATCTGAAGTTGGGTTACTGTACTACTTCCATTTTTTTAACTGCTATCCTTACTTCCCTTACCCACTACAATCGACAAAGTTTCTTCATACCTTGGAGACACATAAGGGGTCCTAGCTTCGACGCAGAGTCTGGCCTCAGTGTGATCTTATTTTATTGTACTGAGATGACCTTCTGTGCATGGTATGATCTATAATATTACGCCAATGTCTTTGTCTTCAAACTCACTATGTTGCTCCTCTCTATCAACCACATTCCTCTTCCTATTCATCCTAAATCTCTTACCACTACGCAATACTCCAATCTCTTTGTTTTTTTCACACTCTTCTTCTATCGGCATCATCATCCCATCCGTTCCTCATTCATTCTTCCCTGCAACACTCAGAACATTCCCTGGTCAGCCCCTAGTCCCCCTTATTCGTGAAAGCGCTTAGCAACTAGGGAAATTAGATTTCATCTTCACAACCCCCTTATCACACAACAACATCTTAATCCAATTAGATAGTGACTTCAAGTATCTTCCACACGGTCCCTTAAAGAATTATCTTTCAGCAACACTATACGATTGAGTACATTCTATAGCAAATTCAATAATGTAACCTCCCAATATACTATCCAACTAGAAATAAATTGTGTGTGATACCTGATTACTTATAGTATTTACTTGTCGAATTAATTCAAGAATCCAATTTTTTGGAACAACAATGAGAAATTTTCCATTATGTTCAACTAATCTCTGGATCCACTCTTCTAAAATATTCGAGAAATCAACAAAGAAAATTTCATGCAAATATGTAAACACATACCTCTGTAGCCATTTCTCTTCATTGATCTGTGGATTCTTATTCTGATCTACAACAAACTCAATTCCCTTCGTGTCCAACCATTGTCCAATCTACTCCTTAGTAGGTCTCCACATTCCCCCCAGTCGCAGATCCTGGTCCTGGCAATAGAACCATTTGTTGACGTGCAGTGGGTAGACCTGGGGTTTAACATTAAATAACTAACAAAACCATACAAATATTGTCCCTTTCGTCATCACCCACAAGAAGGTGAAGTCTCACCTGAGGTACCTATGGGGACTGCAGGAACTGGGTTTATGAAATCATGGGGGAATGGGAGGCATTCATCGTATTCGTCATACTTAACATTCATTCATTAGAACATTCATCATGTGCACATAACCATCATATAACATTTTCATATTAACCATTTATACATTACGTGTGCGCCATAAACAAAACAGAAAAAAAAACACATCACAACAAAACATACATAATAACATAGATATTTAACGTGGTTCACCCCAAACTGGGCTACATCCACAATGGTAGGCTTCTTATAATGTCATTTAGCATCATCTCTTACAAAAGGTGTGTAGTGCGCTCATACAAGATATCTCAATTATAACCCAACATGCCCTTACTGTTTTTGCATATGGTGCACACTTAGCTCAGAAATAACTCATCCATAACATACTCTTCAACACTTTCGTTCTACCCAAAATACCATTACATATTTATACATTGACACTGGGGCTTATCCCATTACAAAATGGACCAAAAGGTCTAACTACTTCTAACTAACTTTCTCCTTCCGCGTGCGCCGACTCTTGAAAATCTGATAATTGTTTTCCTTTCTTCTGCGTGTATTGTTCCTTAATCATTTTTTCACATAGTTTACTCCTACACGATTCCCAAAACTGGTCCCAAAATATCCTGCTCCAACACTCATCAAATACCAAGCACAAGCAATTAATAAGTTCTACTTGTATTACATACTAGAAAGTAGTCACCAAAGTGACACCCTGGTATTTGGTTTCACTAGAGGATAGGACTAGAGGATACTAAGATGGTAAGATAAACTATTGAATCCAATGGATATCATTACTTCCCATCCATTCAAATTCATACCGCAAAGACATAAAAGTTTCTAAGAAAGTAAGTACTAGCATGTAATTATTTATCATTGTAAGATATTAGACATAAAGAAAATGATTTTGAAAATTATATACCAAATAGAGATCAAGTCTATTTCAATTTCTAGGTGATTCATGTGCCCAGTCAGAATGATCAATATCATTAAATACCAAAACTCCAGGTTTCCAAAATTAAGAGTACATGATTGGGAGAAAGCACATTTACTTTTGAATGAACTAAACAACAAAACCTGTTATGTACCAAATGATAAAAATGTTTGAATAAAAAAGTACACACCATGTATACCAATGTTAACATGGAGCACAACTCCAATAAAGATAAGAGAGATAGGTTACACAATAACTTCTTAAAGGATAGGAGAACCTCCTCCAAATAACCAATACATTAATACATCCCTATTTGCATGTCCTCAATAATGACTACATGATCTCTATATATACCTATTCACACATTGCACAAGTGGCCCCTTTTTTATTAGCCTGACCCTATTACATATATATTTACACATTACATGTACATTTAACCCCATATATTCCCCACTTTGGGGTCATATCATATACATTTAAACCTATATATGCCCTTCTTGGGGTCATATCCTGGTACCCTCCAAAAAAATTTGTCCTCAAAGATGTAAAGGCTTTACATGTGACGAAACCAAGTAATATGTTTTTCTTAGTTTCCACATTCTTCTTTCCATTGATGATGATCCATCCATCCAATCTCAATTATTTGTGGTCTTAATGATAGTTAGTTATTGCATAATTTGCTTTCCTTTGATTCCATGTATTGTTGTTGTAACTTCTCCAATTTGTAGTAGTTGTTGGTCTCTGATAATATCCTATTGAATAATGGTTTTGTGATACCTTATTCCATGAATATTGATGAATATTCCATCTTCTTCCTTGATAATGTTGATATCGATCTTCTTGTTTTTATTGAAATCTTTCTTGGTAATGAGGGTGTCGATATGGTTTCACATTTGATGGTTGTCCTTCTCCCTACACACTAATTTCATTTGTCTTCTTTTCAGAGATAATGGCATCCTCTATTCTCTTTTCTTGGTCTTTGATTACTCTATCCTTGGAGATGATACCATCATATTAGGAGTGTACATCCTCTAGATGGAGTTCAACTTCTTCAAATATATTATGGAGACCTTCCTGAATATTTTCTTATTTCTCCTTTTGAAGTTGAAATGTGACCCCATCTATCAAATTCTTACATCCTTCTTCAATTCTAGATTGCATTTTTAATTTTACCTCATCAATATTTAGGGATTCCTCAACCTTCTTGCAAATTTCCTCTTCAAGTATTTTGGTAGTCTCCTCATCCAAGATCCTTGTTTTTTGTTGATTTTGACCATGCTTGTTTTATTCTTTCAATCTCTTGACCTCATCTGGTAGTTTTTTATTATAGTTTCTTAATCTACATATTTTGACATCTTTCTTTTTCAATTCTTCCCTTGACTTGTCATTTTCCCACTTTCCTTTTCTACTCTTTGCCTGTTTTAATTTGTGAACCTGCTTAATGAATGCTTCATTAAGGTCTTGTATCTTAGATAGATCATCACCCTTCTTCTTGACGTCTTCTTTTTCTTCTTTTAAATATTCTTCAATTTTATGCATCACTTCTAGTTTGAAGTCCTTGATCCATTTATTTCATGAGAACAATTCTTCAAATACTTCCCATGTGATGTTTTGTCTATTATTAACACTCTTCCACCACTCACAATATTCACCATCAAAATTAATACTTGCCCCCATTACAATATTATTTTACCCTCCCCAACCATTCCAGGAGATTGATTTTATATTTATCTTCATCTCCTATAAATCTAGGTATTTCCATTGATTCTTAAGCGAGGTTTAACAAAAATAATCAAATTACAACCTAATTATATTAGAAATAATTTTCCAATATAATTTCCTATGTTTTATCTTTCCAATGTCTTTTGAATCACCTCAATCAGACATCCCAATCAAAATGTATGACAGTTTGAAGTGAACATACCTTTGAAAACCTTGAATTGGAGTTTGTCCTTCTAGCCAACCTTCCTTCTGATGTATCTCTAAAATTTTGTCCTTATGAATTTGAAATTTCATCCTGTATTACTCTGATATTTCTTCTCTGTAATGCCATGGGTATGACCAAAATTTGATATTCCAAGTGAAACTTATGGCATCTTTCCCAAAA
>ML807225.1:239123-291247 GCA_009831015.1 Picea engelmannii
CTTCCTTCTGATGTATCTCTAAAATTTTGTCCTTATGAATTTGAAATTTCATCCTGTATTACTCTGATATTTCTTCTCTGTAATGCCATGGGTATGACCAAAATTTGATATTCCAAGTGAAACTTATGGCATCTTTCCCAAAACTTGTTGATTTTTTACCTATTTTACAGAGCGAACTTGTACAGAATGCCACGTATCCAATATTTCTGATGTGTTTATGAAATTTTCACCTGGAATAATATGTTCCTTATTTCCAAAGAAACTATTGACACTCAGTTCAGACTTTCCAAACTTAAGATATTATCGTTTTACCCAGAACACTTATTTGAGACTAGTTTTAAGACTAGTCAAATTCCCCTACCTTCCACAACCTATATCTCATAAATTGAAACAATCCAAAATCTGAATTTTCTTATCGCAAGTACTTCACTATGTCTCCTTAGGATCCTGAAAATTTCACAATCTAAAACATCATCAAGGAAAATTTATAGCGAAATTACCCAAATGACTCGTTTGAGACTAATTTCAAGGCTAGTAAAAATCCTTAACATCAACAGAATGTATCTCATTAATTAGAATGAACTAGAACCTAAAATGTTTATCAAGTGTACTTCAATATGTTTCCTAGGTATCCGAAAGATTTCTCATCTAAAGCATCCCAATATATATATATATATATATATAGCAAAAATTCCAAGATGACTTGCTTGAAATAGATTTCGGGACTAGTCACAAACCCTCACTTCCACAGGCTATATATCAGAAAGAATAACGAACCAGTACCTAAATTTTTTACCAAACATAGTTAGTTATGTCTTATCAATATTATGAAAAATTCACAGTTTGAAACTTCGCAAAAAAAAAGTTATAGTGAAAATGTCAATATGACTCTCTTGAAGTAGCAAAACCCTAGGTTTGATGCTCTGATACCAAATCTTATGATCCAAATGCTTAAAATACCAGAATAAACTAGAAGTACACACCATGTACATCAATTTTAATGTGGATAATAACTCCAATAAATATAAGAGAGATAAGTTACATGGTAACTTTTTAAATAATAGGAGAACCCCTCCAAATACCCAATACATTAATACATCCAAATTCACTTGTCCTCAATGATGAATACATGATCTCTATATATACCTATTCACACATTACACACGTGGCCCATTTATTATTAGGCCAACCCTATTACATATATATTTACACATTACATATACATTTAATCCCATATATGCCCCCCCTTGAGGTCATATCATATACATTTAAATTGATATATGCCCCCCTTGGGGTCATATCAAAACCATGGAGGATTGAAAATGTGATTTAAGAAAAAAAACCACAGAATAACAACAAAAACCAAGGAAAGTATGATAAAGGCACCCAAATCCCGAAATGTCAAACATGACAATGAATTCCATGCACTAGGACAAACACTTGACAATATATATGCATGCTACCCTAATATAGCTATCCACCATGAAAGGTTGAGAGTTATTCCCACTCTTAGCAAACCCCATCCCAATTTCACAATGCATATCCAGTGCAAGAAAATGTGTAATATTTAAGCCACTATAATATTGCAAGCCATGACCATGATGTTACTCTATGACCGAAGGAACTTCTGAATGGGAAATTCATTGCATAAAAATAGTTGAGGGAGCATCCAAATGGAAAACTTCCCAGCCAAGGTAGAAATCTCATCAGATTATTCAAATATCTTCAATGTGGGTGGTGTAAAAATATAAACATGACTTAGAACCAATGTTATTCCATTAATTATAATCCATTACCTCTACATATACACCCCAATCACATGCACTTTCCCCACTCTAAAGGCCTAACCATGAAGTGTCTCTAGTTCACTTCCCATTCCAAGTGCCACATCTATCAATTGAATTCAATATCTCCAAACAAACAACACCAAACAAAAAAACTATTTAAAGAGATTCATTTTGGTAGGTTTTATTTTCACTCACCATGGTTCTAAAGGCTATCCCTGCTATAACCAAGTTCTCAATATCCAGTACAACCAACTCTATGGTGCCCAAATTCCCAATGAAGGTACAAGTGATGGCTCCTAGAGAGTATTGACATATAGCAATGAAAATGGTAGGACCTCCAATACACCACAAATTCTTTGATTCAATATTCCAAGTCTCTCTATCTTACAACAAACCCATTCCATTCACATGAAAAAATATATGAGAATAACAATAAAGATGGAATCCATGAATCTCAAAAGAAAATTTTGAATATGGGAAATGGATCCTAGTGGATATTGACCTATAGTAATGAAAATGGAAATACCTACACTATACCACAACTTCTTGGATTCAATCCAACTCTCTCTATCCAACTCTTTGGGATTTGAATGTAGAGGTCAACCTCCCACATAACCAAAGCTCACTAAGGAAAATGGAAAATTAGATGGCCCTCAAAGAACCACTGCAAATAAGAGACCATGATGAATCTACATGTTTCACCCCCATGAAGTAAAATATGATTAAACCACTTGCCTATAGAACTCTCACCACCCAACTTGACTTACGCAATCATGCCTCTAGTTGGGGTACTTCAATGCAGTCTCGACTTCAACATTTAATGGGGTGTATGCATCTCCCACCTTGAATTTATGTAATACTACCTATAGTTGGGATACTTTAATGCAATCCTAGCTTCAACATTCAATGGACATATGTTATGCATAGGAAACTGATCTTATCTTTTCATCACACCACCCCACCCCAACTGATCCGTAGGATCTTTTAATAACTATGGTTGAGTTTTAAATTGCATGTGTTAATTAACCCTTTTAAGAAGCTTAATGAAAGAATGAGGAAAAGAGAGGAATTATGACAGCCATATACACATATGCAGATCTGAAATGAAGTAATAAACAGCAAACCATAACAAGAGGATTGATAACGGAGTTCGGCACAACGTTGCCTACGTCTCCAGACCTTTGTCTCTGTGGGGGAGGCTTCTTTATTTCTATTAAAAAGCTCAAAAGTACATCGTAGAAATGCCAATTGGCTACAAGACTGATATAGTCATGTTCTTCCAGATCTCTAGAACCTAGCAAAGAAAACGTCACGCAAAACGGATGTCCGGAGCTCCCAGAAATGGCCCGCAAGCGTCTGCTCCTCAATAGCTTCCCTGCATAAAAATGGCTTTGGCTTGGCTTCCCTTCAACATTAACTATGCTCTGACTGTCCTTCATGGCCTCAAACAGGCCTGGTTTTTATATATCTGAAGTTGGTTATCCATCCCCAACTTCCTCCCAAAATCTAGCCTCCAAAAATGCCCAATATCTCCCAAAAATGGATTAAATCCTCCATTAACAGGCATAATTAATTAAAAATCCATAAAAAAATCCAAACCATATAAAAAAAACCACTTTTTGTTTTAAATTTGGGTGCAGCCCCCAATCTTGCACGCCCTTGGTCATATGGTGGATGGCCATGTGGCCAGGCGCTCCATTCATTACGCGCTAGCCCCCTGTCCCTGGCTCCTGGTCTTCGGCGTAGGCATAGGACCGGGGCTAACAGCTTACCTATGCCCTTTTTTGATGGACAACTCCTGGTCCTGTGGGATCTGCCCGAGATTTGAGGGTTGATCCCTATCGTGACCCCCACACTCATTGTCTGGTTCTATGGCATGTGAATAGACCATGGGCTGGGGCTAAGCCCCAACCCTTTCCGCCCCCAAATATTACATTGTTTCAATTTAAATAAACACTTTGCCACATATATAATAAGAAACACCAGCAGTTCGAGTGGTAAGCACAGTCCTGCCAGTCCATAGCTTAGAGGAGGTCGGGGGTTCGACCCCGGTGGAGAACCCATAATTTTACACATCATCAAAAGCCAATCACAGGGTGCCACGTGGCAGCCCATGACTGGGCCACGTGGAACCTCAACAACCAATCAAAAACTGCCACATGTCGAGCGCTGATTCGTCCATGTGCCTGCCACGTACTCTGCCACCTATCACCATACCTTCCCAGTCATCTTGCTGACATCATCCATGCCACGTCAGCCTGTGCCACTTGTCACCCTTACAGTGGTGACACGTATCACCCTCTTACTGGTCCAACTGTACCTGTCATGTGCTCCACCACCTGCCATGTGTCGTCACCAGAAACTTCCATGTCAATTGTACGGTCGTACGGCCTGTACAGTCATCCTGCCACGTGGCACTGTATGGACTGTACAGTCATCCCTTTTTTTTGCCTGTTTGGGTTTTTAGACAGAATGTGATATCTTTCGCATACGAAGCCCGTTTGACGAAGTAAATATATGGTCGGAATCAAGAAGACAAGATGGACGCAATGGTACTGGTTTCATCGAATTCTGATCACTTTCATTTTTGAGACTTTTTTAGCCCTGTCAGGCTTCTAGATCCGATTCTAGATCACACCTCCCCACTAAAGACCTTTTGGTCCCCAAAAGGTTACTGACCAGTCAACAAGCTCGGGATAGGCCACCCAGCTTGTCCTCTATCTCTGAACTTTGTCCTGTGCACCTGTCTCATCAAGATCAACTGTAACACAATCATGACAACTGACAGTATATTGTTAGCCATTTGAACCATGTTACATCTTACTGAAGCCACTATCATCCATGTAGACAACATTACTAATGACAGCATCAAAAAGACGACTGCAAATGAGCTGATATACTTGAAATATTTGCATGACATGAGCTTATTTTGAAGCAACTTATGATTGATTTTCCATTCAACAATCATTTCTTGTTCTTGCTTAAGATCGATTACTTCATTTGAAACAATTATTGGTTTGTTGCTTGCTTGCACTGCCTTATTTAATTGTTCCATTGTTTGAAGTGTTTTATTTGCCTTAACATGATGAGCATGAACCACATAATCTTGACCTACTTTGGTGAATTTATATTGATTCTTTGTCCTGTAGAAGATTGCCTTACGATCATATAAGTATGGACTACCTAAGACCATTCCACATTCTCTTAACGACACTACATCACATGTTACTTCGTCCACATACTTAGATGAAATTGCAAATTTGATTGTGCACTGCTTTGTTATGTGCATTTGATGATGATTGCTTATCCATTTAAGTGTGTAAGGCTTATGATGTAGTTGTGTTTTTAACCCCAATTGCTTAACCAATTCTTCTGAGATTAGATTAGATTGAGATCCACTGTCGATTAATGTGTCTATATTAGTGTGTCGCATGATTACCCTTATATGAAACAAGTTGTTTCTACAATCAATGTCTTCACCAATTTTACCTGTCATACTAACCAATGAGATCTTTGATTCATCACCTAAATCTGATCCCAAGTCTGTGGGTTTTGTTGTCGTTGCCACTGTTTGCATTCCTTTCTTTTCCTTGAACCACTTTGGCCTCTTCTCAGGATGCAACTGCCAACATTTGTCCTCATCATGTCCCTCTTTCTTGCAATGCTTGCAAGAGAGCTTTCCTTCCTTCCTCGTCACTGCATTTTCATTCTTTCCATGCCTTTTCCTCTTGTCCTCTTTCCTTGAAGACGATGATTCCCCTGACACACCTGCTTTCCCTGCTTCAATATACGTAGCTTGAACAGAAACCTCATCAAGGTTAGTGGGTCCAAACATGAAAATAGTGTTTCTAATATGCGCAGGTAAACCTCCTATATACTTCATAAGAGTTTCTTGTGTTTGTAAAGGGATATCTAACATTAATGCCATTTTTCGAAATCCATTGGTGTATTCTTGCACTGTTTGTCCTTTTATTAGTTTTAAAGATTGCCATTCAATTAATGATTTTTCTTTATAACCCAAAGGATAGAATTGTTTCCTAAGTGCATAAATGAAACTCTTCCATGATGGAAATGCATTACCCACTTGTTGTGTTCCCTTTTGCAGCTTTCTTTTCCACCAGATGAGAGTTGTACCTGCAAGTCTCAAAGATGCCAACTTGATTTGTGTGGCCTCATCTTTGATCTGTTGCACACTGTAGTAAACCTCCATCTGCCTGATCCAATTGTCAAGTTTTTCTTCATTTACTTCACCATCATATATGGGCAACTCAAATTTAACATCAAGTTTTAACAATGGCATTTCATTCTTATGAATATGAATATTTTTCTTTCCATTAGATTTAGAACTTGAACTTGAAGAAGAAGGAGGTGATGATGGAGGTGAAGGAGGAATCTGAGGATGATATTCTTCCTCTTCACTTTTTCCCTTTGAATATTCACCCAAAACTGGCCTCTTTCATTCCAAGTAATCCTCGTACAAAACTTTCACCATCTCCGACATAGAAAGGAAAGTTTTTCGGAACTCTTTCTCATCCTGAGAAATCCCTTCTTCTGATGACATCTTCTCGCTGTGAGAAGCTCTCTTTATCAATCCAATTAATGGATTCTCTGCAACAAGATTGCCTTCACCACGTTGTAGCTTTTCCCTGGTTAACATTCAAAACTCAAATCCAAACGTGAACTAGCTCTGATACCACTTGATCCGTAGGATCTTTTAATGACTATGGTTGAGTTTTAAATTGCATGTGTTAATTAACCCTTTTAAGAAGCTTAATGAAAGAATGAGGAAAAGAGAGGAATTATGACAGCCATATACACATATGCAGATCTGAAATGAAGTAATAAACAACAAACCATAACAAGAGAATTGATAACGGAGTTCAGCACAACGTTGCCTACGTCTCCGAGCCTTTGTGTTTGTGGGGGACGCTTCTTTATTTATGTTCAAAAGCTCAAAGTACATCGCAGAAATGCCAATTGGCTACAAGACTGATCTGGTCATGTTCTTCCAGATCTCTAGAACCAGCAAAGAAAACATCATACAAAATGGATGTCCGGAGCTCCCAGAAATGGCCCGCAAGCGTCTGCTCCTCAATAGCTTCCCTGCATAAAAATGGCTTTGGTTTGGCTTCCCTTCAGCATAACTCTGCTTTGACTATCCTTCATGGCCTCAAACAGGCCTGGTTTTTATAGATCTGAAGTTGGTTATCCATCCCCAACTTCCTCCCAAAATCTGGCCTCCAAAAATGCCCAATATCTCCCAAAAATGGATAAAATCCTCCATTAACAGGCATAATTAATTAAAAATCCATAAAAAAATCCAAACCATATAAAAAAAAACCACATTTTGTTTTAAATTTGGGTGCATCCCCCAAGATTGCGTGCCCTTGGTCATATGGTGGATGACCATGTGGCCAGGCACTCCATTCATTACGCGCTAGCCCCCTGTCCCTGGCTCCTGGTCTTCGGCGTAGGCATAGGACCGGGGCTAACAGCTTACCCGCGCCCCTTTTTGATGGAAAGCTCTTGGCCCTGTGGGATCCACCCGAGATCTGAGGGTTGATCCATATCGTGACCCCCGCACTCGTCGTTTGGTTCTATGGCATGTGAATAGACCACGGGCTGGGGCTAAGCCCCAGCCCTTTCCGCCCCCAAATATTACATTGTTTAAATTTAAATAAACACTTTGCCACATATATAATAAGAAACACCAGGTAGCTTGGAGGAGGTTGGGGGTTCGACCCCGGTGGAGACCCCATAATTTTACACAACGCCGAAAGCCAATCACAGGGTGCCACGTGGCAGCCCATGACTGGGCCACGTGGCACCTCAACAACCAATCAAAAACTGCCACCTGTCAAGCGCTGATTCATCCATGTGCCTGCCATGTACTTTTCCACCTGTCACCGTACCTTCCCAGTCATCCTGCTGACATCATCCATGCCACATCCGTCTGTACCACGTGTCACCCTCTAACTGGTCCAACTGTACCTGTCATGTGCTCCACCACCTGCCACATGTCGTCACCAAAAACTGCCACGTCAGTTGTACTGTCGTACGACCTGTATAGTCAGCCTGCCACGTGGCACTGTACAGACTATACAGTCATCCCTTTTTTTTTCTGTTTGGGTTTTCAGACAGAATGTGATACCTTTCACATACGAAGCCTGTTTGACGAAGTAAATATATGGCCGTAATCAGGAAGACGAGACGGACGCAATGGTGTTGGTTTCGTTGGATTCCGAGCACTTTCATTTTTTAGCCTTTTTGAGCCCTGTCAGACTTCTGGATCCGATTCTGGATCACCAACTCAAGAATTTGATGTTAAATTTAGGCCTATATCACCATTCAAAAGTAGGATAATTCAATTTTCACATAAAAATGAGTAATAAAAAAAATTAACAATTAAGCTAAACCACACCCTTGGAAAAAGTCAAGCCTAGTGTAAAATCATATTAATAGCCAAGGCCCATCACTGTATGTCCCTACAAGGACATATTAAAACACTCCTTATAGTCTAATTTATATTGGAAACGTCATCATTTCAATTGTATTTGATATAAGTTTATATATATAATTCATTTTTTTAATAAAA
Source organism: Picea engelmannii (assembly GCA_009831015.1). Classification (NCBI taxonomy): domain Eukaryota; kingdom Viridiplantae; phylum Streptophyta; class Pinopsida; order Pinales; family Pinaceae; genus Picea; species Picea engelmannii. The sequence goes on from ML807225.1 coordinate 247,506, forward strand.
TAAATTTAATATATAATGTCACAAAACCTAGAAGAAAAATATTTGTTAATGTGAAATGATATAAAAATTATTTACAAAGTCCCTTCTTGGTAATCATACGATGAATTTATTTGTTTCTTACATCTTATATGACTAATTATAGTATATTTTTTATCACTAACACACCCCTATCAAATAAAAGATTCATTATAGTGAATTTTTTACTAATGCGTTCATATCAAATGTATTTGGTGTTGGTTAATAAGTTTATATATAAAGCATTAAGCATCTTTAATCAATAGTAATAGTTGGCGAAACAAGGATTTTTATCCAATTTTGATTCATTTATAGATTAATTAGAAGAATTATGCAAATGATGTTTGTTATTGGAAAAGCATAAAGAAAGTTTTCAAATACATCTTGATGCCCTTAATAAATGTTGGAATTGCTTTGAAATGAAATTTAATGTAACAAGAGAGTTTCACAAAGGATGGTGTACCTGGAAAGAAGATGGACCGTGAAGGGATGAGTGCTAGGGTTTGAAGAAATACATGCTTCCAACCCTGTTACAACTAGTTTTTACCCTCGTGAAGAGATGCAGACAACAGCACCAGCACTATGCTTAACCCCATAGAATGGGCCCAGGGGGGTGAAAACCCCCTCATATAGAAACGTAGCAGAAAATGAGAAAGAAGGAATCCAAGCCAGGCGGTCTCCATTTGAGCCCCTTTTACACGTCAAAATTCCTCACTTTGATAATGTCACATTCTCATTGTCGCAAGTGTCGCACTTTTGTCACAAGTGTCATAAATGTCGCATTTATGTTCTGCATATGTCGCATTGCGAACAACACCATGGAAACACTTGATACATACTCTAGAACATGTTGGAAGGGGAAACCACATCATTTGAAAAACTAAGAAAAATGTTTTTTCCTTGAGAAATGGTCATCTTAACGAACTTTTGGAATTTCAGCGCTCTCCTGCTCATATGCAGGAAGTGCTAGCGCTCCTTGGCCATCTAGCAGGGAGCGTTGTAGTGCTCTGTTGCCAATTTTGAGGGAGCATTGATTGGTTGAGAGAATCATGGGAAGAAATCCCCCTTATCTCTAAAGACAACTAGAGATCATCTGAGTTGGTTTGGCTCAAATCCAAGATTTAGGATGCATCTAAGGAAGATACCACAACTAATGGAGTCATATCCTCAACTTATTCCAAATATATTTAAGGTGGTTAAGCCTCTCAAAGCATATAAAATGAGGCATTCTCATGGTGAGGAGGAGGAGAATAATAATAAAAAAGTATTGTCATTCTAATCATGGATCTTTTGAGCAAGGGGTTGTACAAGGAGGACTTGGAGAGGTTGTTGCAACCGCATCTACATATTGTAAGTGCCTTGTAATGTTCTCATTAATATATTCTTGGCCTATTTCCTTCAAGTTTGTGTATTGTTGCATATACTTGTCTACTATTGATAAATTTAGTTTAAAATAATCTTGGTAGAGTAGGAAGTCTGTATTTTCTTTGTTGTCCATTGGATTGCAGATGTCATTAAGGAGCTTGAAGATCAAGTTCATCCTGGATTAAGCGAGGACAAGCTTTAGAAAAAGGTATGTGATGCTTTCTTCCTCTTTTCCCTTTGACTAGTTTAACTAAATTTAAAGGAATTTTAGTGGCCAATGTTAGCATCTTTTTGTGTTGGTAGTAGGGGTCTAGAATCCAGGAGGATATTCACCTGTCCGCAGGGGAATTTTCCTACAACTGAAGTTGGTAACTCCACTAGGGATTGAAGCTTTCAGTTTTGGTTTCTTTCCTTGGTTTTGTCTTAGATTTTTTCTCATCTTCATATCCTTCTTGTTGTATTTGTCCTTATATACATCTATTGGAATTGTTGAAGTTGTCTCAAAGAAACTGTTGATCAAACTTCCTGAGTTTTTCATTTTCTGGGTTGTTCCCATTTTTTCTCAGAAACTTGCACCCTCTTCAGTTACAACCAGAGTGTTGATTTCCTGATCAACGCTCCCCTATAGTGTGTTAGGAAGTGTTGTAGCGCTCTGGTGTTGTTATAGCTAGAGCATTGATTTTTCCTCATCTTGAAAATTTGATGACTACCTTTGTATTGGGTGTGATTTTTGGGTATTTCTTGTTAACTCGGAGCTTCTTTTATCAGTTTATGTCTTTTGCTAGACCTCCAACTTGCTTCTTTTAAAACCTTTTTCTTTAGATTTTGGGTTCATTTTAATACTTTTTCCATTCATCTGATCGATTAAATATTGTTGCAAGGAAACTCAGGGATCTCTTTATTGTTTTAATTGATCTATGATCTTCATATATTTCCAGAAAATTTATTAAGTGTGTTTTGTTTTTTTTAGTGTTCTTTTTTTGGAAATTTTAGTTTGTTTTTGTCTCTTATTGACTATTGGGAGAGTGCCTTTTGTTTGTGTGATTCTTGCTTCCCATTATATAAAGCTGCAATAGTGAAATTATCTTTATTATTGACATAAGAAGCATTAAACCAAATCAATTCACATTCATAATCAAATGGAAGGATACTTTTTACGATTGGTTTTTGGATACTGGAAAAGACTTCTTTATAATTTAGCACTTAAATGGATTCTTGTTGAAAACAAATTACATGAAATTTTTTCATTCTTGTGTTTGGTAGTGGAAAAAGAAAACTCTTCTCCTTCCTATAAATAGAAGTTCATCGAAATAAACCTTTGCTTATCATTCTTTTACTTCTTTGGGATTCGAGTCGCAACATCATTAGTTTCAATCTCATTCACCTCTATGTAAACAAAAACCACTAAAATCAACGCTACTTAAAAATCGATCTAGAAAATTTTTCTTTTTAGATTCTTTACACAAATAATATACTAGGGCTAGTGCTTTGGATTAGGCTGTGAGATTAAATCTCCAAAGAATTCAAGACAAACTTAGCATCTTACGATACAAAGAGTAATCCAATTTTCGTATAAGCATTGCTGGGATCCCCCTCTCACACAGGGGTTACGCACGAGGTCACGTTTAGGAGAGAAACAAAGATTATCCTTCTGATGCTTAATCGTTCATAGTAGTAAGATCATATTTTGGGGGTTCTTCTTGAGGTCCAACTGTGTTCATTTGGTCTCATTGCTTCGTGAATTTTGAATCTGTTCGGGGTCCTCTAGAGTTCTACCGGTCCACTTGTCCTCAGTTCTCTTGAATGATTTCAAACTTGTTATCCTACCCATACGTTCGGACTGGACTGTCAACTATACCCGCCCAAAGGCTGACTGTGAGTTGGTGTCCTTAGTAGCCATAATAATTAGGGTCCTTACACAAGGTGACGGTGAAGTGAAGTCTTTGTTGTACTTGGAACATACATTGGTCAAACTCACTCGGGATCCTTGGAGGGTAAATCCATTATTATTGTGTGGAAGCTTGCACCAAGGCATAAGTTCATTAAGCAGGTCGCCAACATAACTGATCCACTCACTCATATCCTAGCCCCTTCTCAAGTTGATCATGTGATGTTGGATTTCATCACCAACTAGTATGGTCATTGAGAGAAGGTATTGTTTGCTTGTTGGTTCTTCTAGATTTTTAGTGAGTGTCTTTTATTTACTTAATTTTTTTTCAAGATTGATACTGTAGACAATAAAGGTCTTTGTATATCACATAGGATGCAAGGGATGCCTCCAAAAGGCTACAAACCCTTACCTCCTAATTCACCTGAATATTTTTACCATGAAGAGGTAGAAAATCATTCAAATACTAGGAGAGTTTCTACTCCTTTGTTAGCAAATACTGAAAGCACCATCATTACGGTTGAGGATCCCATTCCTCCTATTAACCCTGTGTCACAAGTTCCTATTGAACCACTCCTTCTTCAATTGGACTCATTAGATAAAATCATAGAAGAAGAGTGTCCTCTCCTGTCGTTGAGGCCATCCACTGAGACACAGATGGAAAACACACAACAAGATTATAATGAAGAGTAAACGACCCCTGTTTGATCTGTTGACATGGTAAATCCACAACAGACACCTATTCGTTCCATATGGAGAAATCCATCAGGACATGATATTTATAAAAAATTCAATCTTAGTCGACCACCTCTTGACCCTCTTACCTTTGTTGGTGTTGAGGTGGGACCATCTAGTCAAACTATTGACTGTCCCATCGAGCAAGTAGTGTAACACCCTTATTTCCCCCAGTTTGTAAATATAACTATATGGGATAAGAGACTATGACCAAACTCAATATGTGTGAATGTTTGATTTGATGGACCTTTGCATAAAAAGGTCAATGAATGTAAATTCTGTTATTTACTAGAAAATGGATAAGTGTTGCATGACTGCTGGAAAGGGGCATGTGCTAAGAGAGACCATGAATGCTATGAAATATATGGTGAAGAGGACCAAGAATGGTTGCATTAACCTCCACTAGACCAGTACCTTACTGGGTTTAATTGCTCAGGATCAGAACAAACCTCTGACCCATAAATGAATTACAGTCTGGATGGTAGGTGGGAAGACCTCCTTAAGAGTTAATGAGGGGATGGGGTAGAACACCCATCTGTAAGGATTTTAGACCTAACCACGGACCAAGGATTTGATCTACACACAATCTTGTTGAGGAAGGCAAGAAAGGAAGTGTGGTTGGCAGAGGAAGGCCTACGAAGAGTGCAGAGAAGAGAGCCTAAGCTCTCAGGCCTGAGGAAGGATTGATAAATGAGAGTGAGTTCTGATCGCAAGAAATGGAGACTGAGTCGACAGAAGGAGAGTAACATTTGTCCCTATCTATTCATGTACTGGGAGAAGGAGAGTAACCTTCGTCCCTAACTTCCATTGAGTTGGAAGAAAGAGATTGAATCTCAAAGCATCGTGGTCTAAGATCGAGGGTGGCTAGTGGTAAATCCATTAGGAGTGACTGAGCCTATGGTTGGGTGGAAAAGAGCACCCCTTTTAGTAGTGACATCATGCCTTATGGTTCTAATAAGTGTTTTCATGCCTTTTTCTTTGAATTCGAAATAACAGATGCATGTGTATATTTATATGTCTATAAATGGTTTCTGTATTAAAATGATTAAGATGTGAGTATGCGTTTTTTTCCCTTGATAACTTATGCTTCTGCTTGATTTTCCATATGATCCAATTTAATTTCTCGAAGGTGTTTTCCCCAGGGAATTACATCACAGTTCCAGAGTCGGAGAAAGCCTCTTGGCACTACTACCGTCTCAGTAACCTCATGAGTTTATCTTGCCCTATTTTAGAGCTTAAAGCTCTGTGAGTTAGGGAGGCGTCTCCTCTAGACCAGAAGTCTAAGAGACTTTGAACTCGTGCCCAAGTCCTTAACCAAAAACCCAACTAAGAGTAGAGTTCATATCCCAAGAGTCACCTAAAGGTCCATGTGTCATGGTTCTAGGAACCCTATGCTAAAAGGAGTTAGCTCATGAAGGTTTCAGAACTTCGAGAGTTCGAAGCTATGAGATGTCAAATTTCACGATAGTCACAGTTACCCAAACTACGAGAGTAACAAGAGTCGTAGATGACTTAAGAACCTGACAATGGAGATGGATGTGAGTCGTTCATCGAGAGGAGAATCCATCAAAATCGTCAGATCGAATCAAAGACCCACTAGAGATAAAAAAAATCAAACACCAACCGCTCAATTAAATCGATGGTTGGGAATCAATACAGAGCGTGAAGGTGAAGTTAGCGGACATGATAGTTCACGACCCACAATTCACCAATGTCGTTGATCTCTTCGGGTTGGAATATCAACGACCCCTATTAGACTGAGTTGGGCGAGTACTTTTCATATTGAAAAGGTTGAGCTCTTTGATAAAGAGTGAGCATGTTGGGTCTTCACAATCACTGTGAACCGTCAATCAATGAACAAATTGGTATTGGCTGGATCATGACCGTCAGACCTAAAGAAGTTTCTAGGCAAATAGTCGTGAGTTCCTTTGGAAATCCGTGGAATAAAGGAGTCAGTCTGTGTTGTCGATCTGAGATAAAGGACATGTGTTGACAAATCATCGACTTTGGGTGTAAGCACTCTCGAAGAAAGAGAGTGTGGAGAGGTTGAAACTCTGGAATCCTGAAGAGCCGAAGTGATTTGCGACCGTCGATCTGTGGGAGACACACATCGACAGATTGTTGACTTTGGGTGTAATCACTCTGATATAAAGTGAGTGTTGAGAGGTTGAAACTCCTGAACCCTAAAGAGGCAAAGTGATTTGCATTCGTCGATCTGTGGGAGACACGCGTCGATAGATCTTCGACTTCGGGTGTAAGCACTCCAAGAGAAAGTGAGTGTGGAGAGGTTGAAACTCCGAAGCATGAAGAGTCGAAGTAGATCTGATCCATCCGTCAACTGAGGACAGGTGTCAATGGATCTTCAATTTCGGAGGATAGCCACTTCGGAGGAAATTGGGGTCACGAGAGTTGAGAACTACCAAAGTAAATCATGACCGTCGATTTGAAATAGACACGTGTCGACAGATCATCGACTTCGGGTGAAATCACTCTTGGAGAAAAGGTGGTGTGAGCGTCTGAAAATCCCAAACGTCGAAGTCTCGAAGAATATCATAATTGTTGATTTAGATGGAAGTGTGGCACTCGATCTGTAACTCCAGGTACAGAGTACTTCGGAGGAAAAAGAGTTGGAGTTCTTGGAACTCCTGAACACTGAAGTCCCAAAGAAGCTCATAATTGTTGATTTAGATGGATGCGTGGCACTCGATATGTAACTCTGGGTACTGAGGACTTCAAATGGAAAAGGTGTAGGAATGTTTGAAATTACTTAACATCGAAGTCCCAAAGTAAATCAAGGACATAAAAATCCCTGAGGACACGCGACGTTGGATCACGAACTTCAGAGGTTTTCCACTTAGGAGGATTTCGCAGGGTGGTCATCTCGGCGTTTGGTCATATCCCATGGTCATATGCAAGTATAGGGGGATGAAAGAACCCGAAGAACTAGGGAGAGGATATCTACCAACTCTGAGCTCATTTTGGAGCATGGAGATTGTGGCTGGAAATCTCTGGAAAAGAAAAATGGAATAGAGACCCCGAATGTGGATGTTTATTCTCCTAAGAAGAGCAAACATTTGAGTTCCCACCGTGGGTGTGTTACAAATTGGTATCAGAGCATGGTTACAACACTTTCCTTGCTTGGGCTCATGGACGAGTCTCTTAAAAACCATATTTAGATTACTTTTAAGATTGAAACCATATCTTACCTCTTTCTAAAAGAGTGTGGTTAAACTTTATTGAGGAAAATAATGAAAATTTCTACTGTGTGTGTGCATTTACAAAATTTGAATTGTGTATTGTTCATAAAATAATAGATTGATGGATAATAATAAGTGTTTTATCATCACTCAAGAAATCAGTAAATCATGGGAAAACTTCAAGTCTAAAGGATGGTGACATGCTATGAAATGGGGGATGGCTCCCACAATAGAGACGATGAATTTGATGAAAGGAGGGCGGTGGAAACCCCTCCAGATCTAGCTGAAACTGTAAGGATCCTTGGGGATAAATTATAGAGTTGCAAGGCCTACAATGAGAGATCGATAAAGGAGAAAGAAAAACAAACAAAAATTAATGGAATCTTGTTGCAGAGCTTATCCGACATACAGAGGCAACTGCAGCACGAACCCACAACCAGTCATGTGGACTGACGACATGTGAAGAGAAGTCAAAGTCCACATGAGATCCGAAAACATGGCCCCATAAGTGACCACACTAGGAGAAGTACCTCGAAGAAGGCCCAACCTAGAGATAGGGGACACTCATCGGGAGAGTCCTCTGGAAAGGAAGATGGAAACTCTGAGGGATCTTCTAGTATCAAAACTAGCTCACATTCTCAAAGGAAAGGAAAGAATCAAAAGCATTCCAAAAGTCATGGTCCTAAAGAGTTCAAGAAAGCCAAACCACCCTATTTCGATGGAGATATTAAGAAAGGAGAAGAGGTTGAAGCTTGGCTGCTAGGTTTAAAGAAGTACTTCAGAGTCCATGACTACTCTGAAAAACTTGAAGGCTTGAATAACCACCTTCAACCTTAATGGAAAGTCTTCCATTTGGTGGGAAGACCTTAGGAATGTGAAAGGATACCATGAGAAGGAATTTTCATGGAAATAGTTCGAGAAATACTTCAAGAAGAAGTATATGTCAGATAAATACATGGATGGGAAGACTAAGGAGTTCTATGAACTCAAGTTGGGACAACTCACCATAGATGAATATGTCAATAAATTCCTTGAGAGATTGAGGTATGTACCCTACATAAAGGATGAAAAGGTAAAATTGCAGCGGATTATTAGTGGGTTACCTCAGACCTACCGAGATAGGATTGAGTTTGATGAACCAAAGACCTTAGAAGAAACCATCCGGAAGGCAAGGTATTTTTATGAATAGTTCGAGAGTAAGACAGGACCTCACGAGGACTGGAAGAAGAAGAGTAGTTCAGGATTCAAGAAGAAGGGGTTTAAATATTCAATATTTAAGAACTATGGGAAGGGTTCTAGGATGAAACTTCCTACTATAAGTGTGTATCAACAAAATTTCCCCTCTCGGAGTGGAAATAAACCTTTTGAGGTAGTCCTGAGAAATATTGATAACCCAAAGAAAGAACCCTTAAAATGATGGGGTTGTGGAGAAGAACATATGTTGAGGGATTGTCCACACCGACAATAGAACAGTAGGAAAGTCTACAATATCCAAGAAGCTACCACCGTCAATGATGTGGCTAGGAGAATGCCACGAATTTATGTATCCCTGGACAATAATCAAGCTGACCACCAAGATTCAATGGTGGAGATGGAAGGTATGATCGCCAACCATATAGTTTCTATTTTAATTGAACCGAGTTCTAATTTGAGTTATGTGGCCCTTCAGATGGTTGATAAGTGTAAACTGAAACCAATTAGACATGTTAAGACGTGGTTGGTACAACTAGCCATTGGAACCAAAAGAAAAGTAGCAGAGGTCATACCAGCTTGCCAATTCATCATGGATGAATTTCCCACCCAAGCGACCCTTAACCTACTTCGCCTGGGATCTTATGACTTGTTGATTGGTATGGACTGGTTGGTTTCTTATAAAACTAATTTGGATTGTTACCATAAAACTTTAGAATTTTTAAATGAAGAAGGGATAAAGATGACCCTCCAAGGGATTCAGAATCCTGTCTCAGTGAGACAAATATCAACCCTTCAAATGAAAAAGTATTGCAGAAAGGGGTGTCCTTTATATGAAATATAGGTGTTGGAATCTGTTGAGGATGACAAACCAAACCTAGAGGACCACCCCATATTAAGAGAATATAAATACGTGTTTCCATAAGAGGTATCGGGTCTACCTCCGAGAAGAGAAATTGACTTCTCGATAGAACTTACACCAAGAGACGTGCCATCATATAGAACGCCCTATAGGATGAGTACGCCAGAGATGGTTGAGCTCAAGCTACAGCTAAAGGAGATGATGAACAAAGGCTACATCTAACCCAATGTATCTCCGTTGGGAGAACCCATCTTTTTTGTGAAAAAGAAAGATGGCACACTCCGACTGTGCATAGATTATAGACAACTCAATAAGACAACCATAAAGAACAAGTACCCCTTACCAAGAATCGATGACTTGTTTGACCAATTGGGAGGTGATTCCATTTTCTCAAATATTGACTTAAGGTCTGGATACCATCAAGTATGAATTAAGGTTGAATACAACCACAAAACAACCTTCAGGACAGGGTATGGTCACTATGAATTTGTGGTGGTGCCATTTGGGTTAACCAATGCCCCGGCCACTTTTATGTGCTTGATGAATAATGTACTCAACAAATTCCTGGAAAAATTTGTATTGGTTTTCATTGATGATATCCTAATCTTCTCCAAGAATGGAGAGGAGCACGAAGAACATCTTAGAATTGCACTTCAAGTACTAAGAGAGCATCATATCTACGCTAAGTTTAGCAAGTGCGAAGTTTTCCAGAAGCAAGTCCATTACTTAGGCCATGTTATTTATAAAGAAGGGGTGGTAGGAGATGATGAAAATATCATATATATTATGGAATGGCCTACCCCAAAGGATGTATCTGATATTAGATCCTTCATGGTCTTAGCAGGATATTACAGAAGGTTCATAAAATGGTTTTCCAATATTGGTTGTCCAGTCACTGCCCTTCAGAAAAAGGGGGTTAAATTTACTTGGACATCAAAATGAGAAGAAAGATTTCAGGAAATGAAATACCATCTGACCCATGCACCCGTGCTAAAGATTGCAGACTATGATAATGACTTCCTCATGTGTACAGATGCCTACAAGGAAGGACTTGGAGGAGTCCTTATGCAAGAAGGGTGTGTAATTTGCTACAAATTGCGAAAGTTGAATGGACATGAAATCAATTATGTGACCCATGATCTAGAGTTGGTTTCCATAGTGCACACTTTAAAAATGTGGAGACATTACCTCCTAGGTAGGAGATTTGTGCTTATGATAGATCATTGTGGGTTGAGGCACCTATTTGATCAACCAAAAATCAATGCCAGACAAGCCAGGTGGATGGATCTCCTTAGTGAGTTTGATTTCGAAATAAAACACATCAAAGGAAAAGAAAATAGGGTGGTCGATGCCCTTAGCAGAAGTATAAAAAATATTCACCTGGTAGCGATAAGCAAAGGTGAAACGGATGTCTGGGAAAGAGTCAGGAATGCACAAGAAACATATGCGTTCTTCAAGACCATGACCTCATACCTAAGGCAAGAGCCTATAAGGCTAAAGTATGAAGGATATCAGATGCTCGACGAAGGCCTGCTGACTTACAAAAACATATTTTATATCCCAATTTTTGGTGACTTGAAGAGGTTCATAATGGATGAACTGCACAAGAGACCATATACTGGTAATCTAGGTTATCAGAAAATGATCACGACCACTAGAAAACAATTTTATTGGCTTGGATTGAAAAATGACATAGTTGATTACTTAGCTAAGTGTTTAGAATGCCAGCAAGTTAAGGCAGAACACCAACACCCAACAAGGTTTTTACAGCCCCTTCCAATCCTAGAATGGAAATGGGAAGCCATCTCCATGGATTTCATCACTGGATCGGATTACCAAAATCGACCAAGAAAAATGAATCCATCATGGTCGTGGTAGACAAACTGAGTAAGTCTGCTCACTTCATTCCTGTCAAGTCAATTTGCAAGGCAATAGATATTGCCAACATATTCATGAAGGAGATATTTAGACAACGTGGCATGCCCAGGGAAAATGTATCTTACAGGGACACCAAATTTACTTCACTCTTTTGGAAATCCTTAATGGTTGGTTTTGAGTCTAAATTGTTGTTCAGCACATCCTATCACCCTCAAACTGATGGAAAGACAGAAAGAGTAAACAAAATATTAGAATACATGCTAAGGATGCATGTAATGCATCAACCTAAGAAGTGGGAAGACTACCTACCATTGGTAGAGTTTGCCTACAACAATGGTTATCAAGAATCCTTGAAGATGAGCTCTTTCGAAGCCCTCTATAGTAGACAGTGCAAGATTCCAATCAGTTGGACTAATGCAGTGGACAAAATTACAATCGGACTCGACATGATGAAAGAAATGGAACAAAAAGTGATTCAGATAAAGAAAAATCCGAATATTTCTCAGGATAGAAAAAAATGTTACGCCGACAGAAAGAGAACTCCCAGAGAGTTCAAGACATGAGCACATGTCTATCTCAGAGTTAGGCCCATGAAGAGTTCCTTGAGAATGGAAGCTTTTGCCAAGATGGCACCTCAGTATTGTGGACCCTTTGAGGTCTTAGATAGAGTGGGACTTGTAGCCTATAGGCTAGCACTCCCTCCCATAGTAAAGGCACATAATGTTTTCCATGTTTCATTATTGAAGAAATATGTACATGATTCTAATCATATAATTTACTGGTCGTTTATCCAGGAGGAATTCCTACCAGAACCTCAATGCATACTAGATAGGAAGGAAACCCCACTCAGGAACCGAACCATTGCACAATTCAAGGTGCAGTGGAAACATTTTGGTCCAAATGAGGCTACATGGGAAGTGGAGGATGCATGAGACAAGAATATCCATTTTTGTTTACTTCTATATATACAGAGCACGTTGACATATAGAAAATCGAGGACGATGTTACTTTAAGGGGGAGGGGATTGTAACACCCCTGTTTCCCCCAGTTTGTAAATATAACTATATGGGCAAGGAGACTATGGCCAAACTCAATATGTGTGAATGTTTGATTTGATGGACCTTTGCATAAAAGGTCAATGAATGTAAATTATGTTATTTACTAGAAAATGGATAAGTGTTGCATGACTGCTGGAAAGGGGGGTGTTCTAAGAGATACCATGAATGATATGAAAGAGATGGTGAAGGGGAACAAGAATGGTTGCATTAACCTCCACTAGACCAGTACCTTACTAGGTTTAATTTATTAGGATTAGAACAAACCTCTAACCCAGAAATGAATTACAATTAGGATGGTAGGTGGGAAGACCTCCTCAAGAGTTAATGAGGGGATGGGGAAGAACACCCATATGTAAGGATTTCAGACCTGACCACGGACTGGGGATTCGAGCCACACACAATCTTACGAAGGAAGGAAAGAAAGGAAGTGTGGTGGGCAAAGGAAGAACTACGAAGTGTGTAGAGACGGGAGCCTAAGCTCTCGGGTCCGAGGAAGGACTGATAAAGGAGAGTGAGTTTTGATCACAGGAAATGTATACTAATTTGGGAGAAGGAGAGTAACCTTCATCCTAATCTAGTCCTGTACTGGGAGAAGGGGAGTAACCTTCGTCCCTAACTTCTGTTGAGTTGGAAGAAAGATATTGAATCTCAAAGCATCATGGTCTAATATCGGGGGTGGCGAGTGGTGAAGCCATTAGGAGTGACTGAGCCTATGGTTGGGTGGAAACGAGCACCCTTTTCAGTATTTGCATCACGCATTATGGTTCTGATAAGTGTTTTCATGCCTTGTGCTTTGAATTGGAAATAATGGATGCATGTGTATATTTATATGTCTATAAATGGTTTCTATATTGAAATGATTATGATGTGAGTATGTGTTTGTTCCCTTGATAACTTATGCTTCTGCTTGATTTTCCATATGCTCCAGTTTAATTTCTCGAAGGTGTTTTCCCCATGGAATTACATCATAGTTCCAGAGTCGGAGCAAGCCTCTCAGCACTGCTACCATCTCGGTAACCTCACGCGTTTACTTTTCCCTATTTCAGAGCTTAAATCTTTGGGAGTTAGGCAGGCATATCCTCCAGACCAGTAGTCTAATAGACTTTGAACTCGCGCCCAAGTCCTTAACCAAAAACCCGGCTAAGAGTAAATTTCGTAGCACAAGAGTCACTTGAAGGTCCATGTGTCTTGGGTCTAGGAACCTTGCGCTAAAAGGAGTTAGCTCATGAAGGTTTCAAAACTTCGGGAGTTTAAAGTTCTAAGATGTCAAATTTCACGATAGTCACAGTTACCTAAACTATCGGAGTAACAAGAGTCGTAGATGGCTTAAGAACCTGAAAAACAGAGATGGATGTGAACCATTCATCGGGAGGAGAAGCCATCTCAGTCGCCAGATCGACTCAAAGACACATTGGAGCTAACGAATCAAACACTAGCTGCTTGATTAAATCAATGGGTGGGAATCATTGCAGAGTGCAAAGGTGAAATTAGCAGACGTTCTAGTTCACAGTCCGCAATTCACTAGAGTTGTTAATCTTGTCGGGTTGGAAGATCAACGACCCCGATTATACCTAGTTGGGTGAGTACTTTTCAGATTGTGTAGGTTGATCTCTATGATAAAGAGTGAGCACGTTGGGGCCCCATAATCACTGTGAACCATAGATAGAAGAACAAATTGGTATTGGTCGGATCATGACCTTCAGAAGTAGAGAAGTTGCTAAGCGGATAGTCATGAGTTGCTTTGGAAATCCGCAGAGTAACGGATTATGTATGTGTTGTCAATTTGAGAGAAAGGACACATGTCAAAACATCATCGACTTCAGGTGTATGCACTCTGGGAGAAAGCGAGTGTGGAGAGGTTGAAACTCCTAAATCCCGAAGAGCCAAAGTGATTTACAGTCATCGGTCTGTAGGAGACACGCATAGATAGATCGTCGACTTTGGGTGTAAGCACTCTAGGATAAATTGAGTGTGGAGAGGTTGAAAATCCCAAAGCCCAAAGAGCCGAAGTGATTTGCAGTTGTTGATCTGTGGGAGACATGCATTGAGAGATTGTTGACTTCAAGTGTAAGCACTCTAGGAGAAAGTGAGTGTGGAGAGGTTGAAACTCCTGAAGCCTGAAGAGTCGAAGTAGATCTGAGCCATCTGTCAGTTGAGGACAGGTTTCAGCAGATCTTCCATTTTGGAAGATATCCACTTCGAAGGAAAGTAGGGTCATGAGAATTGAGAACTCCTAAAGTAAATTGTGATTGTCTATTTGAAATAGACATACGTCAACAAATCGTCGACTTCGGGTGAAATCACTCTGGGAGAAAAGGTGGTGTGAGCGTCCGGAACTCACGAATGTTGAAGTCCTAAAGAAGATCATAACCGTTGATTTAGATGGATGTGTGGCTCTTGATCTGTAATCCCAAGTATAGATTACTTCAGAGGAAAAAGAGTTGGAGTGCTCAGAACTCCCGAACATTGAATTCTCAAAGAAGATCATAACCATTGATTTAGATGGACATGTGGCACTCGATATGTAACTCCTGGTATGAAGTACTTCGGAGGGAAAATGTGTAGGAATGTTTGAAATTCCTGAAGTCCCGAAGTAAATCAGGGTCGTTGAAATCCTTGAGGACACATGGCGTTGGATCGTGAACTTTAGAGGTTTTCCACTCTAGAGTATTTCACATGGTGGTCTTCTTGGCGCCTGTTGTCTTGGCGTCTGGTCATATCCTATAGTCATATGCAAGTATAGGGGGATGAAAGAACCTAAAGAACTTGGGAGAGGATATCTTCTAGCTCTGAGCTCATTTCGGAGCATGGAGATTGTGGCTGGAAATATCTGGAAGAGAAGAATGGAATAGAGACATTGAATGGGGGTTTTGATTCTCCTAAGAAGAGAGAAAATTTGAGTCCCCACCGTGGGTGTGTTACAAGTAGTCAATCTTGATGTTGTGTCAATACAAGTCCAAAGTAACGTCAAAGTCATAATTCCTAGTCATATACAAGGTAATTTGACGGTTACTCCTACCACGCCACATTTTCAACCTACAACTCCTTATGTTCCACGGAATCTTTTTGGAACACATATACATCACATAATGCAGAACCCTTCCATACACGCACACCCAACTGCGAGACAAATCCTGACTAGGGGGAAACCATCATCTAGTTGGCCTGTTCCTCCTTGTTATAGGATAAATTGGTATATGTGGACATTAACAGATCTCCCTAGATCCACCTGGATCTAGAACAAAATAGGATAAGACATGACACTTTCCCTAAGCAACTATCATTGAATTTACTACCAAAGGAGGAACGAGTGACATACCTTTATATCGCTTCCTTAGGTCTTTTTTGTTCCTACTTCGCTCTGGTGCTCTTGCGAGATCAGATCCAAGACAACACCAACCAACCAAAGTGAAGATAGTAAAGTATATTCAATGACTACCTATGCATATGATCAAGGAATTATGTAATAAAATAAGAGTGATTTTATGGGAAATGGACATGCCACTGTATTATATTAATATGAAAGTAGAAGATACAACCAGATCGCCTTGATGTCGCAAGCTTCCTTTCAGTGGTCCTTTGTTCCAACACACACGCTTGCTCCAAACTTGCATGAAGAAGATCCACTAGGGCTTGATGGACAGATGGAGACCTCAAGCATCAATTCAAACAGTATTCCTCACACAATTTTGAATCTATTCTTTCATAAAATATTTATTCAATCTTTCTTAACCTCTTCCTTGAGAAACCCTTCATTATATAGGAGAAGGAGAGATGGTTAAAGGGATGAGGATGATCCCACTAAATCTGAGAAGTCAGTAGGATGCCAACCATGTGAATGCCAACTCATTTTCTAGAATATCCTCTTCTAGAACCTTCGTAACTTCCTCTTCCTTTTAAGCTTTGAAACAATTTTGCACCCTACCTATAGAGAAGAATGAAAACACCTCGCAGGCTAGGTATAGGGTTGCCTGTGAGAATCAGGATTCTCGCACTCTACAACATAGTCAGCTTGTGAACTCATCTTAAAATATGTTTTGTGGAAGAAGACAACAGTCACTTTCCTCAGGCAAAAGGTCCTTATGAGAGCCTGAAAACATAAATGTAGAGACACCACCAGAGTGACCAAAATAATGTGTAACAGAATTCCCCCCAAAGTATGAGGTTGGAACTCGTGACAGCCGAAATACTTTGTAAAATGCATGTGTGTGTCAGAAACAAGGATCGCACCTAATCGAAAACCTGTAAACAATCAATCATCTGCGGAATATAATACCAGTTTTAAGGTAGTCATTCCCATGCTCAGACCACAAATGAATGAAATCATAAATGTAGGCCATGGCCACCAATCATACACCGTGGATCCATGTCGTCAAAATGATACATAGCCACCAAGAATACACCGTGGATCTGTGTGTTAAAAGACTCAGATTATGACATAGCCATGCGACATACAAAGTGGATCTATGTGTCAATACAAATCATAAATACTCCAACGCAACCTGGGCCAAAAAGATGAGACCCAGGGTCTTCAATCCCGTCATTTGAAAAGTACGAATCTAGCCATGTGATTACATGTGTCGAGTCGAACATGGTAGAAACCACTCGATTACCAGTCATTGATGAAAACCGTTAACAAGTGCAAGGGAAATCACCATTGATGTCAATGACTCCTAAGGTACCTAAGTACAATCTGAACAAATGTGAATAAATGAGCTGAAGTCGAACACTCGACGGAATCTCTCGATCAGGGACCAATGTTGTGAATCCACTGTCGAAAGCAAAGAGACCTGTCATTAAGGCATGCAGGTTCTAAGGTACTAAATGATTTCTAAGTCTTATTCCCGGATAATGAGTTGGAGTCGAAGGAAAAAGACTCGTCACAGGAGGGCATTGATGTATCCCCCATCAATGACATGAAATAAGTAATAGATTATGAGGGTAAGTCAAAGTATGAATATGATTTGAAACGAACATAGGGAAGGTTGACATGGTAAGAATGGACAACTGCAAATGGATGACTCAACGGAGGGCTTGTTTGGACTTCTCTTGAACATATGAATGACACAACAATGGTATTGGCGGCATTGACTCAAAGACAACCCAAGATATGACCTTGTAGCTAGTCAGACGAGAGACAAATGGATTTCCCAACCTATATTCAAATGATGAACAGGGGGTGTCATGTTCAAGAGCGACGCTTACTTCCATTAATACAAATACGAAGGCATATCCCTTTCCCAAAATTTTCCCCACCATTTCTAGCAAGTACCTCTTTATTTTTACACAAGATTGAGGAGGATAACATATGCTTGTTGATGTAAGCTCATCCTTCAAACGAGTCCCTCGAAGTACATTTAACGAAACCTAGGAAGGAGTGGTTCGGTCCCATAAAGGGTCTTTCGATGTTTGTTTAATGAGTCCAAAGATAGAAAACTCGGGGGTTTTCATGTTTTGAGAGTCTGAAAAACACTTAAAGAGAACTCTCGTAGTTTATTTTTCATAAATTATTTCGACGAGACCGAAAAAGTGATAAACTATCGCTCATCGAACGTTTTCTTCAAATATTTTTATGAGCGTGAAAAGAACAAGATCGCTCAACAATCTTTTCATTTGTATGGAGCGTGAAAAGAGCTTAAAGGATACTCCCTTATTTTTGTTGTTTTCGTGTTACCATGACGAGTATGAAAAGATGACAAAAGTATACTCGATTGCATTCTCATGTATTTCCAAGCGCGAGAACAAACGAAGACTGAGCTCGAGGTTTTTCCTACAAAACCCTAAAAAGGTATCCGTACATGTGATGAAAAAAAGAAAAAAAATACTCATACACCATCATTCAGGCTTCTAGGTCACCTACCTGTGAAAAACCATACTCACAAGGCTATTAGGGTATTAGGTTTTTAAACAAAATAATACAAATAATATAAAAAATCAATAAGAAATAGTAAAAAAGTGAATAAATATCGGTGAAAATCCTTTTTTACCATTTCATTGTTACTTTGCCAAAAACTTGTCCAACACACCTCTTTTTCTCCAAATTTCTTTGCTTGATTGTGAGAGGTACAGGTGGTCATTTGGAAAACGGTTTTGGCCAATGAGGTAATCTCCTGATTCTTCAACTTTTTTATGGATTAAAATCGATTTTTATTGGTAACTTTAAATGTTTGAGTCCATTTTAGAGTCGGTGAATGTGCTCAGGCATTCTTGTAGGTGATCCATTCGGGACCTGCAAGAACCTAAGACTCTCGCAGGTGAGATTCAATGCACCTGCGAGAATCTCGCACTGTGTGCAATCTTCACCTGTGAGGGATGAAAAATAGATTTTCATGCAAGTTTTTACTCAATAAAAATTTATGCAAGAGGTTAAAACAAGTTGCTAACTTCCTTATCATGACTCTATTGCAGGTATTGACCATCAATATGTTGGAATGGAGGGAAAGAGAACACGAGGAGGATGATGCCATTGCCAAAAATGATCTGGGTACAGTTGCTTCCATCTGGGAATGTGGGCTCTTAAAAAAATTTAGGATCACAGGCATGAGAGACCAACTCAGGTTGTTAGAGTACCCGGTTCACATGTGGGATGTGGATCAATAGTTATTTCATGTAGGGGTCCACACGCTGACACTAGATATCGAGGATATCTATTTTCTGACGGGGTTGTCACGACGTGGATACCATGCTACTCTGACCGGAGGTAGAGGCGGCAGACTTCCTATGAGCGAGTATGTTCGTCGATATTGTGTTCCTGAGGCAAAGAGAAGTAAGGGTAAGGTCGCCATCTGGGGTGTACAAAATATGACCTTGCGGACTATCTTGTTTACCATTGCACGCATGGCTGGGAGTACTGCTCCACACATGGCTCTCCATATCTATTTCCAATATGCAATAGAGTGAAAAGAGCCTCGGGTTTTCAACTGGTTGGACGCGGTTCTTCACAGTATGAAGAGGCAACTAACAAAGTGCAGAAGGGGTGACCTGAAGCAGTTTGGGTACGGATCACTTTTGGTGTCATTCTTCCTTGAGAGGGTCCCACTGTTGCGACTACAAGTAGATTGGGGTTTACCAGCCCCACAAGATCCGAGGATTCTAAGGTGGTGTAACCTCATGGATTGGCATGTAGCAGGGCTTATAATCAAATATAACGATTCGTTTTTTGACTGGTTGAGGCCCCAGATGCTGATGATCGATGACTATGCATATGTCGGTTTGGATTTCCGAGGAGATCCAGATTTGGTCCTACCTGAGGATGCTCAGTGGGGTGACTTAGGTGAGAAGTACACATTTTGTTCTTTTTTAATGTTTTTGCAAATTTTATTATATAAAATGTTTTTATGTCTATCCAAGGACTAATCAAAAATTTCTTTTGATGACACAAATGTGGGTCTGTATCGACCTCCAAGAACATCTCCCATTCAGAGATGGGGAGAAGTGGCTTCAGTGGCAAGATGGGATGTTGAGGACTACGAGGCAGTTGAATAGAACTTAGAAGGACTGGCTGCGGATGTCCCGGACATCGCGATTGGGGAGATCCCAATGTGCTATCAAAACCATATTGTGGGCGTGTCTGAGTATCTTAGTAGACTTCTCCGTAGGGTAGCCCGAGCAGTTGTATGTTACCGTGAGCATCATCCGTGATGCTAATTTGTAGAATCCATGGACTTCATATGTTTTGATATTTTGGTCCTGGACAAAAACTTTTTGTAAAACTTTTGATCGTTACATATATATATATATATATATATATGCAGCATCTATCGGCTTATTTTGTTTTGTATAATAAATGTGATGTGTGATTGGTTTTATAAAAGTCTCAGATATTTGTCTAACACATAATTAACTAAAGCATCAGTCAACATATTTAGACATCTATGAATGTGTTGATATTCAATATAATCAAAATGACATTCCAAGAGGCGAATTCGTAGATATACCCACAATAAAGTAGGACTTCAGATAGCATAGACATTACTTAACTGTAGCACTACTAGATGTGAATCAAGTTGTATCACCAGGTGGCGAATACCAAGAGAAATAGCATTAGTCAACAACTCGCTGACGGCACTATATTCTACGATATTATTGGTCACACAATTGAGGCAAACACCTCGTAGACTGATAAGTTCATCTGTAGGTGCATAAATTGCCCATGCAATAGAAGCAAGGTTCTGAGTACTACAACTAGCGCCATCGGCGAAGCCAATGTGGGGTAACGAAGACTCTAACATCTGGAAACCAAGCACAACACAAGGTAAGTGGTCGAGGGAAGAAACCAAATAACGAAAATCACACTAAAGTAACACACAAAAAGTATGATACAATAAAATACAAGCACTCATGCACATATGATCTAAGCATAGTACTTCTTTAAGTAAAGCCCATTTATGGGTTCACTCAAAGGGATACCATCATAGTCCACTAACTCGTAGGCTCCTTTTTCCAACACTCGTCTGACGATATAAGGGCCTTGCCACATAGCCTCAATTTTTCCCGCTCCTAGCAAATCTCGATCTTGTTCATAAAGGAGAACCGGATCACCTTCAGAGAAAACGCGTGGCTTGACATGCTTGTCGTATTGGGCTTTGACATGTTTCTTCTGAGTTTCTATAACTAGGGTGGCATCACGATGGGTTTTGTCTAGTTGCATAAGATACAACAGACGTTCTTCTTCAGCAGAAGTGTTCGGGAGAAGTTCAATGATTAGCTTTAGAGACGGTATCTCACATTCAATCGGTAAGATGGCTTTGAGACCATAGACTAACTAGAAAGGTGTAAACCCAGTAGTAGACTTGACGGATGTCCGGTAATCCCACAATGTTGAAAACAACATCATGTGCCAACTCGTTTTGTGAATCCCTATCATTCGTCGAAGCATGGTAATGAGGACTTTGTTTATTGCTTCAACCTAGCCGTTGGCCTGTGGGTAATAGGGTGTTTAGTTTTCATGGCGAAGACCCAACTTTTCAGTGAGTTATGACATCATGAAGTTTCTAAAGTGGCTACCGTAATTAGTAACGATAACTTGAGGAACACCAAACCGAGCAATGATGTGATTGAATATGAATAGTGTTGCAATCTTCCCGGTATTGTCGAATGTCGGCATCACCTCGACCCATTTCATAAAATAATCTAAGGCTACAATAATGTATCCATGCCCTACGGTCGAGTGAGGGTGACATGTCATGAAATCGATACCTCATTTCGCAAAATGTCCAACGAAGACTACAGGGTGTAGAGGAGCAGCGTGTAATCGTATTTTGTTGTTGTAGGTTTGGCAAGCGTGGAATTTTTGGACAGCAATAATACAATTGTTAAATAAAGAAGGCCAAAAATACCAAGCTCGTAAGATCTTCTGGGCAGTAGCATACCCAGACATGTGACCACCACATGCTCCAGAATGGCAGTCATTCATGGATTTCTTGGCTTCGTCAAATGTGAGGCAGTGTCTAAAAATGGAGTCAATCCCACAACGATAAAGAGTATCACCGAGAATAATATAATGACGGGCTTGGTAGCATATGTGATGGCGGTCAGTTCTAGACAAAGTGGGTTGGAAAGTCTGAGTCTAGAGATATATGATGATATCACCATACCAAAGGTCATCGAAACTGATCAGAAAAAGGGATTCATCGGGTAATGAATCCTCTGCTACATTTTCCATCTCAGAACAAGGAAGGTCGCATATCAATTCGGAAAACACCAAGGATTTATTGGACTTAGCGCGTTCGAATTCTAATTCAAACTCCTAGAGTATTACGATCCATTTGGAGTATTTTCCCCCTAGCAATTGGCGTGTAAGAATGTGCTACATAGGGTTGTAGTTGGAAATCACAGTAGTATTGCATAAAAGGATATAGTGCTGGAAACATTGAACAACTTGGACGACGACCAAGACTAGTTTTTCAACATGTAAATACTTGGTTTCGATAGTCATGAGACTCTGACTCAAATAATAAATGACATGTTCGTCATGAGAATCATACTCCTGGACTAGAACCATAGCAATGGTAGAGTCTGAGGCTGTGAGATACGGGAAATAATCTCGACTGTAATCGGGTGGGAAAAGTAGTGGGGTACGGGTTAAAGTTAGTTTTAAAGCGTCGAAATCTTTGTTGGCAGTGGTATCCCATATGAACTCAGAACCTTTCTTGAGCAGTCGAGTAAATCCAAGGGCTAACTCAACATAGTTTGGGATGAAATGAAGTAGAAATTTTGCCTTCCCTTGCAAACTTCGTAGCTGGCGAAGAGAGGAAGGAGGAGGGAGATTGAGAATCCCCTCGACCTTCAAAGGATATACCCTAATCCCTTGACGTGAAACAATAAATCCCATAAGTCGGCCAGATTCTACGCAAAAAACACATTTGTGTGGGTTTAAGCGTATACGGTAGAACCAACATCGAAGGAAAATGTCTCGGAGGTGTGTGGGATGATCAACACAGTGCATGGAATGAGCCGGTAGGTCATCAAGATATGGTTGGACAATGTGTTTTATATCATGAAAGGCATAAAACATATCACGTTGAAAAGTCACTCCGACATTCTTTAAACCAAAGGGTAGTTTCCAGTAGGCGAAAGTGCCCCAAGGACAAATAAAAGCGGTCTTGTGTTGGTCGGTGGGTATGATATTGATTTGATTATATCCGGAGAAACCATCCATCAAAGAGAATATTTCACTCCTGGCGCAATCGTAGACGATCTGGTCAATGAAGGGGGTGGGAAAGTTGTCTTTAGGACAAGCTTTGTTAATATCCCTATAATCAACACACACGTGGATCGTACCTTGTTTTTTGTTAACCGGAACAAGATTGGAAACCCAGTCAGATAGAGCCACATGGTAAATAAAGCCAGCTTTAATAAGTTTCTCAACTTCAAGCTTGATAGCAGCTGCTTTACATGGGTGGACTGGAAAAAGTCATTGTCGGACAGGTTTAGCACCTGGGTATGTCTTAATATCGTGTACAACAATGTCGGGGTCAATACCCGAAATTTCTTCATAGCTCCATGCAAAGGCGTCACGGAATTCTTGAAAAAGAGACTTGTAGGTGACAACTTCATTAGTGGAACACGAAGCTCCGATATGCACATTTTTGACAACTCCAGGTTTAATGGATATGTCGAGGGGGATGGTGGGTGAGATATTACTTAAGTTCCCTTCGTAGAACATATCGTGTGTAGACTCGGGAACGAAATAAATGACGACAATGATCGACGGGGTCGAGATCTATTGGTAACTCTCATTGGTGTGTTGTTCTAGGAAGATAATGGAACGATGATGTCCATCGTCCCAAGGGGTATCTTCCATGGACATAACAAACATAATCATCTCGTCTGTAGGAAAAATGACACGGAAAGGATCCAGAGATAGATCACAAAGAGAGGGGGTAGAAGGGATTGTCGATTGAATGGTTTGATAAGCGGATTCGACCGAACTTAAGGGAATTTGGTCGCCATAGCGAAAATGATCACCGGGGTTGGGTAATATCCACGGGTCATAAGACGCAGGGGTTTCTCGAACAGAGGGGGAAATCATGTTTATCGAGGTGACAAACAGATGTGGAACATCAGGTGGTGGAATGGGGAAAGTACCCATCAAAGAGGAATCTTTAAGAAGACCTACACCAACATTCTCATATCCAGGGGGTGTTTTCACAATGAAAGGTACGTTGTTGGTACATGTATCAGAGTTAAAGAAGGCCAATTGGTCCACTGTAATTACTTTTCCTTGATGTGGGAAACGTACGACACGAAAAAGAGTGGACAAAACTACATGCATGGAATTGATCCAACTACGGCCAAGTAGAAGGTTGTAATCGAGAGGAGCGTCAAAGACCTCCACCTCAACGTTGACCATTTTGCCTTCTAATGTAATAGGCAACGAAGGGAGGACATCGTAAGGCTTAAAACCAGATCCATTGAAGGCTTTGAGCGTGTTGTGGGATTCAGTTAAGGGAGGAGAGTCGATGGATTTCCAGTAGGTAATAGACATGACACACATCGAGGCACCCTCGTCAATAACTGTTCTACAAATTTTCTTGTCGGAGACAATAACTTGTATTTGAAATGCGAGTTGAGGGGGTAACCTTGGAATGTGATCTTCCAAGTAAAAAATTATTAAATTTGTATTGGTAGGGTCGATTCCACCAATATCTTTCAACAATTCCTTCTGTTGTTTGGGACAACTCTGAAGGACTTCGAGGGTTGACATCGTGGACGGGGCTTAGGCCAGATCTTCTACAATACTGTAGTTCTAGGCAGCACGCGCATAAGTATTGAAAGAAGACTTTAAAACAACACCCTTCGAGGGAGGGCAAAGAACTGTGTTTAGGCTCGGTCGTTCGAGATGAAGAGGACCATTGGTAGGTGGAGCCAATGGAGATGGTTGGACCAAGGAACGAGGTATTTCATCAACCTTCTCTTTGGAGGAAGAATAATCTTTGGCTCGAGTGATAAGTGTGATGTTGTTCTCTTTTGAATCACCCGTACACGTTAAGACATAGGATGTATTGGAGGGGGAAGTTTCATCATGAATGACCAATTGGGCTTGTTTTTGAGAAGGAAAGGGTTGTGACAACACAGCCGGGGTAGGCGGTTTCAAGGTCCCTTGAAGGAACTTAGTAACCTCAACTCGTCTCGGACATTCCTTAATGTAGTGATCATCACCATAGATAAGACAAGGGTATTGAGGTTTGTGCTTATCCTTATCATCAACGGGTTGTGTTTTGGTCTTCTCAGATTGAGGATTATTTTTATCCTCCTTATTCTTACCCTTCCATTTTCTGGATTTATTCTTTCTAGCAGGGGTAGATTGAATAGAGTTCACCTCAGAAGTCTTGCTGGAGGGAGGAGTAGGAGACGGAACATGTTGAACATTAGAAGCAACGGACTTGGGGTTGGTGGTAGAGGCTTGTGCAGAGTGGGGTTGGGCATGGAAAGTGCCAATCACACCATCAGTCACATGAGAAGCAGTAGGGGTAGTTGAAGAAGCAGTAGTAGAAGGATGAGGTGCGTCAGGGAGAAAATCATAAAGAGTACCCGTTTGTGAGTAAATGAGGTCAAGGTATTGAGCACAACTGATCGTCTATTCTTCTGTAAAAAATACACCCATGGTGATGTCATGAGAAATATCATTCACGAATGATTTCGTGAACCACTCTTCCAGTAACTGATCAGGAAGCTCAAGTTTGATGAGACGTCGACGTCGTCGCCACTCATGAATGTGATTAGAGATATGAGTGGCTTTGGTTTTTTTGGAAGAACTCAAAATTTTGGTTTTTATTTCGTATCGGATCGGAAACTGGTAGTGGGTGAGGAAAGCCATGGCAAGGGTGTTAAATCCAGTGAAGAAGCCTCGCAACAATTCTATATACCACTTCGTGGAGGAACTCATGAGATTTCGCTGAAAGAGACATAATCGAATAGAGTCATCCATCAAGGAGTTGGATGAACACCAAAGGTGGAAATTCATTACATGATTGTTCGGGTCCTCTCCTAGTTTACCATCGAACTTAGGAATGTCAGAAGGTAGTTTGGCTGGTATGGCGGGCCATTGAGGAGAGTGACGGATAGGATCGTTTAAAATTCTAAAGAGATCAGGGAGGTCCAGGGTGGCTAAGAAAGGTAACTGTCTATTCACGTGGGGGTACTGGTGACTTTGGGGAGGAAGTCCCATAGGTATACTAGTAGGACCGTAAGCAGTTTGCATATAATGTGAGGATCCGGGCAGATTCGGTTGTTGGTACGGTGAATATAATTTATAGGGTTGTATTGGTTAGGGCAGTTCCCTTGAACAGGGACGTTGGGTCCATCGTTCAAGCCCCAAATGGAATTGAACGGACCTGGATATGGTTGGTCTGTACTAGGGGGTATGAAAGAGTTAGTTTGGAGCAAGCGTGTGTGTTGGAACAAAGGACCACTGAAAGGAAGCTTGTGACATCAAGGCGATCTGGTTGTATCTGGTGGTCCTTTGTTCCAAAACACACGCTTGCTCCAAACTTGCATGAAGAATATCCACTAGGGCTTGATGGACAGATGGAGGCCTCAAGCATCAATTCAAACAGGATTCCTCACACAATTCAGAATCTATTCTTTCATCAATTCTTTATTCAATCTTGCTTAACCTCTTCCTTATATAAGAGAAGGAGAGATGGTTAAAGGGATGAGGATGATCCCACTAAATCTGAGAATTCAGTAGGATGCCAACCATGTGAATTCCAACTCATTTTCTAGAATATCCTCTTCTAGAACCTTCGTAACTTCCTCTTCCTTTTAAGATTTGAAACAGGTTCGCACCCTACCTATAGATCATACTGCGAACACCTTGCAGGATAGGTATAGGGTTGTCTGCGAGAATCAGGATCTTTCACTCTACAACATAGTTAGCCTACGAACTCATCTTAAAAATATGTTTTGTGGAAGAAGACAACAGACACTTTTCTCAAGCAAAAGGTCCTTACGAGAGCCTGAACACATAACTGTAGAGACACCACCAGAGTGACCAAAATAATGTGTAACACTCCTGGGGGACAACCACCCTTACATTTACCCACTGGGGGGAACCCCCTTTTGTTTGTCAAACCACGGTTTTCACTCAAGCTATGGTAGGGGGGAAACCTCCTTTTTTTGGAAACCCTTCACAATCCTAGGGACCACCCCAAGGATGTACGTTTCATCACCTTATCAAGGAGGGCCATCATACCCTAAATCACAAGTAGGAGGACCAAGTCCTATTCCTTTTGTATTATATTATGGACAACCTTTTTCGGGTGTCTCGAATCCCACTTGGGGTCCTCAAGGAAAACAATCTTATCCTCCCCAAGGGTCAATTGTCTACCCTCCGCAAGGACAAAATGTGTACCCCCCTCAAGGGAAAACTATTTATCCACCACAACCTAATCAAATGACATATCCTCCCACGAGATACAATGTTTATCCTCCCCAGAACCAACCGGGTTTCCTTCCTTTCATGAACATTCCTCAACAACAACCAAATCCTGTTTACACTGGTCAATAACAACCGTATATGGGAGGACCTGCTAGTTACAATTATCCATATCAACCAGTTTATGGCCCTACTGGTGTCCCCATGCTGCACCAAAATCATCCTCAGGTTAACCGATGATCTGAAAATAGGGGGTTGACTTGTTTTGCTATGCAAGCACCCTCTAATCCATTAAAATAAACTTTTCAGGACCTTGCTCAATGTCTTAGTTATGCAAGAGGTTTTATGTGTCAAGTTCATGCTTCTTTTAAATTTTTATGTGTGAGGTCTTTGTAAAGTTAAATATGTGTTTTAAATAAATACACAACAAACATATGTTGCAGCAAATATAACCATCAAACTCACAACAATAACAAGATGATAAAGGAGTTCACCCCCAACTGGGCTACATCTCCTTGAGCCTCTTTCAATGAACTAGGCTCTCTGGGATTAGTTTGTCAAATATTATTTTACAAGATGCTTCTCAAATCCAATGGATTTACTGACTGTACCATTGGGTTCATAATACATAAAAACCCCAATAATGACTAATAGAACTCTGAAAACGGACCATGGCTCATTCAGGCATGACCTTTTCTACATGTGACCTTGAGCTTCCCTGAGCTTCCTTGTGGAAAAAACACCTGTAAAATTCCTCAAATGGATATGAAACCTATCCCAATGTGTTAAGAGCATAACAATTAGTCAAAAATGACTATTCAGTCACAGAAAATAGACTTGGGCTCATCTAAGCATGGCCTCCATCAATGGGGGCCCTAAGCTCCCTAGAGCTCCCTGAAACTTCAATGGTGTAAAACATAAAAAAGAAGTCTCCAAATTCCTTTTAAAATAGTTCCAATGGATTCAAAACATCCAAAAACCCCTAGCTGGGCTTTTTCGACACCTCATTTGGCAAAAAAATGAAGAAGATAGGCCTCTTGCCATTTTCCTCCTTCAAGCTTGTTGTCTCTGGTTCGCCAAAATGCACCTGTGTGTGAGTGACCTGGAATCTGCACATTTTTACATGCCTAAACCCAGCACCCCGCACATACCTGCAAAATGTGTGATTTTGTATAACGGTTAGGGAACCTAGCCCCCTAACCCTGGAGGTGTTGGGCGCATGGGGCCATGTGGCCACGTTTCCTGTGCATCAAAAGGGGCTCGTTCTAAGCATGCATGTAAGTGTGACAAATGGTGGGCGCATTTGGTGGGAAACTGTTTGAACAAACATGCCCGTGCGCCATTCTGAGAGGCATGGTCACATGGTGCATATAGAAACCGGGGGTTGGGGCTAAGCCCCAGCCCAAACCTCCACCCAACATTTAAATAATTAAAATTTAAATATATGTGCACCCACATATATAACAAGTAACATATGGTGGCGTATTGGCAAGGCGGCCTTTGTAGAAGAGTTTGTTCTGTGATGGAGGTCCAGGGTTCGATCCCCACAGACTCCATAAACTTTTAAACAAACAACCAAATTATGGTGCCACATGGCAGCCCATGCCTGGGCCACATGGCACCGCCCCATTTGCCAACTAAATGCCACGTGTCGAAACATGATTCGTCCACATCTACCAAATGCCAACTTAGCACTGACACATCATCACTTGCCATGTCATCTACCACGTGTGATTCGTACACTGCCACGTCATCATGTACGGACTGTACAGTCAGTATCTTTTTTTTACCTGTTTGGCAAATCGAACAGATCGTGATATCTCACTCATCCGATGTCCGTTTGACCCCATTAGAAGTGCGTTGGGTTCATGATGACGAGGGATACACACCTGTTTGTTTTGAGGTGATTCTGAACACTTTCATTTTTGGGTTAAATTTTGACCCCTGTTCCAGATTTTGATCACACCTTCCCACTGAAATGCTTTTGGACCCACAAAAGTTGATGATTATCTGCATGAGATTCAATACTCTTCTACTTCCAAGTTCTATCAACTCATTCTACTTGAAAATTATTTTTGGCAATCACCTAGGTAGCTTGAGATGCCTTGCACTGCAACAGGCTATGTCGCTCAACCACTATTCTTTGGTTGTTGTTGACCCGTTGTTCTCTTGGTTCTTGGAAGACTGATAGCCTTCCCATTGAGAATCAAGTCCCTCTTATGAACTCTTTGGCATCAACACATTTCGCTCTACAATGGCTGCAAAATACTTTCCTGCGACATCTTGTCACAAACCAAGAAAACCATCAATCTTGAAAACAAATTTAATACAAGACTGAAAATGATGCCAACAAAGTCTTTTTGCTCTTCAAGCAAATGTTTGCATCTTATACTTCATCAAAGCACATGGCATTTTCTTGCATCTTGGTGTACTCAATATCAACTTACAAACCGACAAACACCATCGACTAAACATAAGTCGAAAAACATGATCAACACAACATAGTCGTCATGACAACATCGACACAAGTTGAGACTCATTTGAAACACATCGACATTCCAAAATGACAGGTCGACATTCATGATACACAACCATGTTACAATCATGAGTCACTCATAGTCAAACTATCATCAAGTTCACTCTTTACACACATGCATGTGCATAGCTCTTCAACTCTCCTTCGAGTACAAACATAAGTACATAAACCCAAAAACATGTGGGTAAAAGAGTTGAAAATGAAAAACTATAAATGGATGCAACAAGTGAGCATCATACCTATCTTTTACATCCTCCTGGAAAAGTTGTGCAACAAAAAGAATGCCTTCAAATGAATTGCATTCACATGCAAAATTGCACCATACAAGTTATGATAAGCTGCTACAACTTGTCATGCTTTCCACATAAATGCATACATAAGGCTGAAATGTGCATCTACAAATAGAAAAATGCAAGCCTTACTTGTTCAAGAAATCTAACCATTTCTTACTGAGCCAATTCAATGGTGACTTTTTTTGCTGAAAATTGTCTTCTTGTGAATCATCTTGACTCGGATCAATGATGGAATCTCCTCTCCGATTCTTTCCAGTCTCTTTATCCATCTGCTTCTTGTTTTGTGGATGAGTGGTTGGATGCAATGTCCAACATTGGTCAATGAGATGACCCCTCTTCTGGCAGTGAGTGCAAATCTTTTGCATCCTCTTTTCAAGTTGCCTTTGCTTGGAAAGTTTCCTGAAAGTGGTCAATCTTTTCCAACATTTTGAAACATGATGATTATCTAAACCACAATATGTACATGGACTTTTTCTTCCATTTTTACATGCAAATTTACCATGCTTAACATAATCAAAAGCAACTGAATGATAGGCAGAAATATACCTTGAACATTCACCTTTATCGCCTTCTTGAGGAGGTGAGTTTGAAGAGTTACCATCTCTCTTTTGAAGACCAACAAATATGTTCTTGTCTTCATGGTTGTCACAACTCTTTTGTTTCACACATTTGCATTCATTTTGAACACATACTTTGCATGCTTGAGGGATTGAACTTGCAACAAAATTTCTTGAACATTCACCTTTATCGCCTTCTTGAGGAGGTGAATTTGAAGAGTTACTAGCTCTCCTTTGAAGACCAACAAAAATGTTCTTCTCCTCATGGTTGTAACAACTCTCTTGTTTCACACATTTGCATTCATATTGAACACATACTTTGCATGCTTGAGGGATTGAACTTGCAACAAAAGTTGTTCTTGGAACTGTTTCCCTTGTCTCCTCAACTTTGGAATATGATCCATCTTTCTCTTCATATCCAAGACCCCTATACTTGGGCCTCTCCTCAACAACAATAGGCTCAATCAGGCCTTGTGCATGCTTGCCTAACCCTCTACCTTCATAGCCCATTTTTAATAATAACTTGGACCCTATTCCTCTAGTTTGATTTTCAAAAACACCAAAGCATTCATCTTGAGAGGAATTTGAAGATAAACTAGCATTACATACCTCATGTTCATTCATGTACTTGGTAAGGGTTTCCTTTGCCTCATGGAGTTGAGTCTCCATCTCATGCAACTTTTCAAGAAGTTGGTGCTTCTCCTCCTTCATGGCCATCAACTGCTCTTGAAGGACAATGCTCTCTTCTCTATCTTCCCACAACTCTTGTACCATATCTCTCATGGTTACAAACTCCTTCAACATCTCTTTGTCAAAGAACTTGGATAATGAAGATGTATGAGAACTATCAATGTTTTAAGCTTCCTTTATCCTTGCAAGATATCAAACTTCAACACAAAACTTGCACAATAATACTAATAGCTAAATCTCTAGCTATCAATGACAATCACATGAGCAAAAACTATGCTCTAATACCACCTGATCTGAAAATAGGGGGCTGACTTGTTTTGCTATGCAAGCACCCTCTACTCCATTAAAATAAACTTTTCAGGACCTTGCTCAATGTCTTAGTTATGCAATAGGTTTTATGTGTCAAGTTCTTGCTTCTTTTAAATGTTTATGTGTGAGGTCTTTGTAAAGTTAAATATGTGTTTTAAATAAATACACAACAAACATATCTTGCAGCAAATATAACCAGCAAACTCACAAAAATAACAAGATGATAAAGGAGTTCACCCCCAACTGGGCTACATCTCCTTGAGCCTCCATCAATGGACTAGGCTCTCTGGGATTAGTTTGTCAAATATTATTTTACAAGATGATTCTCAACTCCAATGGATTTATTGAATGTACCATTGGGTTCAGAATACATAAAAAACCCAATAATGACTAATAGAACTCTGAAAACGGACCATGGCTCATCCGGGCATGACCTCTTCTACATGTGGCCTTGAGCTTCCCTGAGCTTCCTTGTGGAAAAAACACCTATAAAAGTCCTCAAATGGATCTGAAACCTGTCCCAATGTGTCTAGAGCATAACATTTAGTCAAAAATGACTATTCAGTCACAGAAAATAGACTTGGGCTCATCTGAGCATGGCCTCCATCAATGGGGGCCCTAAGCTCCCTAGAGCTCCCTGAAACTTCAATGGTGTGAAAACTGCAAAATAAGTCTCCAAATGCCTTTGAAAACAGTGCCAATGGATTCATAACATCCAAAAACCCCTAGCTGGGCTTTTTCGGCACCTCATTTGGCAAAAAAATGAAGAAGATAGGCCTCCTGCCATTTTCCTCCTTCAAGCTTGTTGTCTCTGGTTCGCCAAAACGCACCTGTGTGTGAGTAACCTGGCATCTGCACATTTTTTTGTGCCTAAACCCAGCACCCGCACATACCCACAAAATGCATGAGTTTGTAGAACGGTTAGGGAACTGAGCCCCCTAACCCCGGAGGTGTTGGGCGCATGGGGCCATGTGGCCACATTTCCCGCGCATCAAAAGGGGCTCGTTCTAAGCATGCATGTAAGTGTGACAAGTGGTGGGCACATTTGGTGGGAAACCATTTGAACAAACATACCCACGCTCCATTCCGACAGGCGTGGTCACATGGCGCGTATAGAAACCGGGGGCTGTGGCTAAGCCCCAGCCTGGACCTCCGCCCAACATTTAAATAATTAAAATTTAAATATATGCGCGCCCACATATATAAAAAGTAACATATGGTGGTGTATTGGAAAGGTGGCCTTTGTAAAATCATTTGGTCTGTGGTGGAGGTCTGGGGTTCGATCTCCATGGACTTCATAAACTTTTAAACAAACAACCAAATTACGGTGCCACGTGGCAACCCATGCCTGAGCCACGTGGCACCACCCCATTTGCCAACTAAAGCCACGTGTCGAAACATGATTCATCCACATCTTCCATGTGTGATTCGTACCCTACAACGTCATCATGTACGGACTGTATGGACTATACAGTCAGCATCTTTTTTTTGCCTGTTTGGCAAATCGAACAGATCGTGATATCTCACTCATCTAATGTTTGTTTGACCCCATTCGAAGTGTGTTGGGTTCGTGACGACGAGGGCTACGCACATGTTTGTTTTGAGGCAATTCTGAACACTTTCATTTTTGGGCTAAATTTTGACCCCTGGTCCAGAATCTGATCAACCGACAACTACCATTCCTAGCCACGCTGGATATACCAGATTTTTCTCAGCCGAAAAATGATCCCATACTACATTTTCCTTTCTAGCTAGTAATTCTTGCTAAAATACCTGCTGACATCCCCAAATTTGACGGTAAACCTGGTGAAGACCCGAACAACCATATTATGATGTTTCATATATGGTGTTCATCGAACTCACTTATGGATTATTCTATCTAGTTATGTCTTTTCCAGCGCACACTCATAGGCTCAATAGCCAAATGGTACATTGAAATCCAACGTGATACTTTTCAATATTTCAAATCGAGTCCCTAGCCATGACTTTTCTCATGCATTTTCAATTACCCATATGTTACGAGTCTGGTACAAAACTCTTCAATTCACTTTTTCAAACTAACTCCGTACATATCTCTGATCACATTGATGAGTGGAGACGACGGTGAAGGTTGATCAAAGCGACCATTCCTGACCAATTGTTAGCAGAATGGTTTACTAAATCTCTTTTACCCCCAATTTCTCGTGACGTCACCATGGGTGGTGTTTTCACCGAGGAGGAAGCCATTGCTCGCACTCAGTTCCTGGATTTGGTTTATTCTTAATACGATACGTTGTATGAGTTGATACCAAATTCTCCCCACACATCCACCAATCCATCCAAACCATCTTCCACAACTCATGCAGATGGAATTATTGGTGCAATCAAAACCCAATCTTCATCATAGTCGTTCGGCTCGGCTAATCGCTCTATTTTTGCGCCCATCATCAATCCGACCTCACTCTCCTCTACCTCCCCCTGACTCAAATATCTGAGGTGAATGCAGTTTAATCTACCTCTTCACAACAATCTAGGGGAAAGAAGAAAATGAAAAATAAACCCAAAAAGAACAATAATAATAATGAAAATCCAAAAACACCAACTCAACCACATGCTCTAAGAAACAACCATAGCGAAAGCCGAAATTTATGTGTCTCATTTGTGGTAATTATCATTACACCTGAGATTGTCCTCATCGTGACGAAGTTGCAAAAAAATTCAAAGGGAATTCCCAGCCTGTTGTGTTGACACAACCTTTTCCTCAGCAACATTCCATGGTTGTGCAAGCCCCTGCTCCTCCGGTAGGGGGAAATCCCAATCATCCTCCTAGTGAGGAAGCCTCTTCAAGTGCCCATATTTATATGTTTAATGGGATTGATTTAACCACTCACACTACAATGTATGACATGCCGACTAAACCTGATAAAGAGAAGCTCAATAATGGTACTACATTGAATCCACCTCCCGCCGTCGTTACTCCTCACTCTGGACCACTTTGGATTGAGAAACCTACTTTCAACTCTATTTATGCCCTCCCAAGAGAACTATTCAAAAATTGACTTTTAATCCTGGTTCACATGTCACCCAAAACTACAATATCGTTGAAGATTTGGCTCAAGAAATGTGTGTTATGTCTTCTCTCAAAGTTCTACAACATTTTCCAAGTCAACGTAGAACACTCTTGGCCGCCATCGGAGCAATAGATCCAGATTCTTTGAATAATATCACATTTAACATTGATAATTTCAAGTCATGAATTTCTCACCATCTTGATTCAGATCGATGTTGTTGTCCATAACCAACACATTCATCGCACGATACTGGATGAGGGAGCTTCCACTTGTATCATTTTGTTAGGTTGTTGTGAAGGTTTGAAATCACCTACGCTTAATCAATCCCCTACAATGTTACAAGCATTCAATGGGCGAGGTTTTAGCCCTCACGAATTCTTGCAGTCCTTAGTTGTTCAATTGGGAGGCAAGACTGTCTATGTCGATGCAGAGGTAGTCGATGCTCCCCTAGATTACAACTTGTTATTAGGAATAATTTGGTCTTATGCCATGAATGTCCTCACTTCATCGGTGTTTCAATATGTACAATTCCCCTATCAAGGTAAAATTGTCACTATCGATCAGTTAGATTACTGTACCCCCGACGCTCGCACTCCCATAGACAACAACATTCCTTTACTGGGAGATACTAAGATCACTTACGAAAGTGTAGGTGTAGGTATTTTGAAAGACTCTTCCCTTATGGGTACCTTCCCTACACCTCTTCCTCCCACCTCGCAACATATTTCCATGATTAATATGATCTCAACTATGGCATATCAATCTTACGAATAATCTTATTCTTGGGTTGTGCCTAGTCCTTTGGAATTTGATGTACTAGGTGACCCTATGCCACTTTGTCTTGTTGAGGCTTCATACAATGCCATCCAATCCGCCTCTCCCTCATTGGGTGACCAACATTTGTTGGCATCCAACACTTACTCGTTTCCATCTTGGTTGGATTCCCTATCCTGTAGTTTCGATTATATCCTATGGAATTTTCCATCAGACGAATACATTATGGAAATGCTTAGTATCGAAGAGGTAACTTGGGATGATAACCATCATCGTTCATATTTTCTTCCTGGTTTAGATGAAATTGAGAAATATATACACTCTATCTTTCCTGACAGTGTTGTCAATTCTCCCGAATATCCCATACTTACCCAGGACACTAGTTCCAAGGGGAATTTGGGCAACATATCTTTTATGATCGCTATCGACATCTCGATCAAAGAAGGTATCGTGGAAAATGTTCATCTCAATACCAATTGTTCGCCCAAGGAAGTGGAAGATTATACCGCTTTTTTCAAACAGTTTTGCAATGTATTTGCTTCGAGTTACGAAGAAATGCTAGGGATCGATCCATCGATTGTTGTGCACGAGATAAAAAATTACCCAGGTATTAAACCTGTACGACAAAAAATTCACCCGGTTCATCCTAAGAAAATCGCAGCTATAAAGGAAGAATTTGAAAACTGTTGAATTCTAGTTTTATTTATCCCGTCCCCTTGACATAGTGGGTTTCTAACACATGTTTATGAATGGTGATGAACATGTAATCCTGAGCTCTGATATTCACATGTTGAAAGGTTGGCCCTGGCTGGAGTCATTGTCATCGAGAGATTTTGTAACTACATCCCGTTACGCACTACCACGGTCATTACAGAATCGAACCCCATGTACCATATCTTAACATGTCAAGTCCTTGGGGGAAAATATTCCAAATGGATGGTTATTCTTCAATAATTCGATCTTGAGTTTTCCAAATAAAAAGCTCAAAAATCATTGGTTTTTACGGAACTAATCTGCAATCTTCCCTATATTGATGAGGATACTAAGCCCAGTGATTCTCTTCTCGATGATTTTTTTTCCTCATTATCACATCCGACCCTTCTTATGGAGATCTTCTTCTCTATCTCCAAACACAATGTTTCCAACCCGATATTTCACGTGACGAACATCGTCGTATCTTCCACCATTCTAAACGCTACCTTATCATCGACGACACTTTGTATCACCATGGTATTGATAATGTTCTACAACGTTGTTTAACCCATGATGAGGTTGAACGCATTTTGAATGACTGTTACCTTGGATCTTGTGGCGGTCATCTTTTTGGGATGGCTATAGCCCATAAAATCTTATGTGCGAGTTATTTTTGGCCCTCCATCTTCAAATATTGTATCGAAGCCATCAAACGATACCCACCCTGTCAAGTTTTTCAGAAAAAGGCATGTACCCACCTTTCTCTGTTGCATCCCATTGTCGTCGTTGGCCCCTTTTCCAAATGGGGCTTTGATTTTATGCAATGTAAGCCTGCCTCAGTCGAGGGGCATGGTTATATCATCGTGGTCATTTATTATTTACTAAATGGGATGAGGTTGTGCCTACATTTATTAATGATGGACATACTGCAACACTCTTTTTTTTTAACCACATCATCACTCGCTTTGGTGTCCTACAAGCTATTGTCACTGATCATGGCTCACATTTCCAGAACCAGATGATGAGTGAGTTTCACATCAAGTTGGTTTTTCTCCATGAAAACGCATCCCCTAATATTCTCAAGGAAACAGACAAGTTGAAGCTATCAACAAATTCCTAAATACCATGCTCCAATGCATGGTGGGGACAAACAAAACCTCTTGGCACTTTCAACTTTTCTCTGCGCTTTGGGCCTACCACACTTCAGTGAAAAATGTAACTGGATTCACTCCATTCCATTTGGTGTATGGCATAGAAGCAGTATTATCAATCAAGTGTGAGATCCCTTCGTTGAAACTCACCATGGAACTCCTGCCTCATACCTCTACTGAAGAGGAATGATTCATGTATTTAACCAAGTTGGAAGAAACATGTCGCAATGCTGCTCTCGTTAACGAGACATATCAAAAATGAATGAAGAGATAATATGACAAATCTGTTCAACCTCGTGCTTTTGCAGAAGGAGACTTGGTCCTAGTTTATGACCAAGCTCACGATAAGTTGGGGACAAGAAAGTTAGAACCTATGTGGCATGGACCTTACATCATAAAATGTGTATTACATAGAGGTGCCTACGAGTTAGTCGATTATGATGGAATATCTCTCGGTGAGCCCCGAAACAAGATTTACCTCAAGAAGTACTATGCATAGAACATCTGGCATGTGTGATTTGTACACAATTGTACTATATACTTTTGATTTGGTGTGTCTTTTATCTTGCGTGCACGAGTTTTTTCTTAGTTTCTTATACTTTGTCTTGTGATTTCATGCACATATGACATCTCCCTTTCCCATATTTGTTGGGTTCATGGATGGCACTAGTCGACACACCCAGAACATTTCTTCTGCAGCTTGGTTCATTTACCACTCTGGTGAGTTGGTGAGTTCCGGAGGAATTTTCCTTAGATCGACAACCAATAACATGGAAGAATATCATGTCATCATCAGAGTCTTAACTGGAGCTTCCTCTCTAGGTATAACTCATCTGATTATTAACCTAGACTCTCAACTCATGGTCTGTCATCTTAATTGAGATTACGTCGTTCGCAATCATGTCTTACTATGTCTCCACCTAAGAATTCATCGTCTCAAAATCTCATTTGAATTTATACAATACAGGCATATACCAAGAGAACTCAATACAATGTAGGATTCATTAGCTAATTACATATTGGATCGGTATCTTGCGCATAGATAAAACATTTGTAAAAAAAAAATGAATCATGTGTACACAAAAACATCACATAAGATAAAATACAACATCGATAGGCATCATAATTATAAAAGAATACAAAATCCGTTGAGGATACTAGTCATCCTTTAGTATCACGTTGTGCTCTGTGAAGCACACTACTACACGGGCCACTCGACGAAGCAAATGGTTAAGACTCTCAGGAACTCCGACCATATGTCACTACAAATGGAGAGGCATGTCTCACCTCCTAAGAGGTTGGACACTCATGGTCAAATCTTAGAGGTTCCTCTCAACCTCTCGAAGGCCTCCCACTGCACCCTCATGTTCTACTGCTACCTGTGCGTCTCCACGATGCCCAAGTGTCGGCATTTCCGTCGGACGTGGTGCGCCTCTGTCTGCATGATGAAACAAAAATATCCTTAGATCCCTCATTGTACACATCAAAAACAATATAAAATACAAAAACAAAATGCATGGCAAGTTTTAGTTTCGTACCTGACGCATCCCACTGAATGCCCTCGGGGAGCACACAGTCTACACTACCTCGAAAGTTCACTCCAACATAAGGAAAATCCTCGATGACAACTAGTTTTCTCCTCCACCAAGTGAAGAAATCAGTTGTAAATCTAAAATTTGAAGGCTCATTCCCCAATCTCGGGGATGGACTGGTCCATCTCTCCATCCGTGGCTCAGTCGCAGGACGCGTTATCAATGCAACATGTGGCTGCATCTGGGGAATCGCTCTAAAAAGAATGAAACTAGAAAAGAACCATATCCAAATTTCTTTTGTCTACCTATCCTACACTTTGATTTATGTTCATTAACATTTTGAAGAAACCCTACACTCCAGTTAAACAACCTGGGCTCTACACATTGTAAAGCATATGACATCTGTGATTTTGAAGCTAGATGAGCACTAGTACTACCCACCAATTTGGTGATGGATAGTATAATCAACTGAAGTGTCAATTCCCTTACATATTTGATTACGATTCGTCCACCTATCAATCGTGATCCTGGTATACAATTCTCAACAACATATGCCTCAGTTGGCTGAGGATTTTCCCGGTGTTCGGACAAGAGGATAGGAGCCCCTCTCCTCGAGATCCCCGTTAGAAATTAGACATCATCAAGCTCAACATCGAGCATGTGTTGCCCAATGAAAAATGATTTTTTGGCATCATCCCACAAACTGATCAGGCACTCAAGTAATAATACTTCTTTCCTCATGTTCTTGAGCTTAAAATACTTGAGTAAACCGCAATTTTGCAAAGTTTCCCTTGCTTGAGGTGTTATAGAAAGATTTTCCTCACCTTATGCAATCTTACACAGAGGTTCTTTTTCCATTTCTCTATGCAGAATTGAAGTCCCTTTTTTCAAGTCAAAGAGATAAAAACATTATTTTTCCACATATATGTGCCCTTCTTATATTACAACATGTGTATACGCAGGTTGCACCACTAAAACCCGTGTACATCGAGATTTGTGCCCAAAATTAAAATATGGTGTCAGGTTTCCATGTCACGTCATGAGATCTATGATCCTTGGCCTTCCATATACTGGAAACGTTCTGAATCAACCCTTTAGTTCCACTTGAAGGCTATAAATGGGCCAAATCCGAGCTATGGAAAATAGGAGAAAGAATTCAACTTTGAGAGAAAAGTTACTCACATTGAGTCTGCATCCCTTTGTCCTTTAAGTCTGAAAAAATTGTTCATCCCCCAAGCTCTTCCCTTATTGATTGAGAACCTCTTTTTCTCTCTTATATGAGCTTGTATTTCATGGAGGATTGAAGTGGTGGAGGCCCAGCTGGAAGGAACTTAGTTTCTCTATTATGAATCATGTTGAAACGGAAGTTTGTAACTCATTCACTTATGTTGATTACATCTTAATAGAAATACTCTTTTCTCGTCCAATTAATATCTCGCAAATATTTGAATTTTTATTCCATGGACGTATTTTTTATGAATGTTGATGGATTATGCTATTGAATGTTCTAACATTATATATTATTACCATATGCTTGTGTTTCTTGGTTGTTGAGAACTAGTTGCAGGTGTATGGCTTTGGGTCAAGTGCTCAACGATGGTCTTCATCGAACATCTGGACAAGGTAGACCTTTTATCTTGTCTTTCTAGCATATTTTTTTGTATAGCATACTTGATATTAAATTTTTTTTCTACAGACATTTTCGTCTGTTGTGGTTTACCCCTATCCATAGAGAGATTTTCCTCATAACAGAATTGACGACCATATTGGGGATAGAATATTCTTTTTTCGGGGTTTGGATTGTTTTTCTTTTTAGATTGCTCTCGTTTATATTGAGTTTCTTGTCGTATGATTGCTTGACAGCCTCTGTTCACTCCGAGTCTGAGTTTATTATCCTTCTCC
This sequence comes from Picea engelmannii, assembly GCA_009831015.1. Lineage (NCBI taxonomy): Eukaryota > Viridiplantae > Streptophyta > Pinopsida > Pinales > Pinaceae > Picea > Picea engelmannii. Next base: position 288,063 of record ML807225.1, read on the forward strand.
TTAGCATGGTTGTGTTTTGACACATATACGTGGCTTTTTTCTTGACAGTCGTGTACATACACGTTTTGTACTTCTGCAAGCTCGTACATATGCGTTTTTCCCTTGAACAATCATGTACATCAACCTTTGTTGCTTGGTTGATGGTTTTGGTGGTTGTTGGGTAGGTTTTGATGATTGTTGAGTCTTCTTAGGTCTCTCTGGTGACTATTAAGTGTCCGTGGAATGATACAAAACCTCTCTTTCATTGAATTTTTGGGTGGTGCCTTTCTCATCATCTTTTTCATTTGGATTGTCCTTGCATCTTGGGATGGGTGTTTTTCTCCTTGATATCCTACTTGGGTTGTCTGTGTCTATACACAATAGAGTCTTTATATCAAGATGTTGTCCAGTCCTTGCATTTTCGTTTTATTATATTGAAAATACAAAAATATTAGGCATTTTACATTGATTGGTTTTTTATCTTTTGAGTATTTATCATTAATCTTAGTACATGTAAATAAAGATTGCATTTTATTTAGAATTGCATAACTGAATTGAGAATTTCATTTTGAAAATCATATTATTTATTGGAAATTGAAGTTAGGACTTTGCATTGAATTCATATTCATTTATTTATTTGTTGAGTCATAACATCACTAGTTTCATGACCGCACCTTTTTTAGTAAGCAAGGCCACTAAAAGTAACACTATAATTTAAAATTGATTAGTAACGATTTTATCTTTCTAGGGTGCACAAACTAGCTTAGGATTTAGAGCATTGGAATAGGATTTTGTTAGTAAAATTCTTCAAGGCTATTAAATCAACATATGTGTCTGACTAAGGGAGTGGAGAAATCCATTGTATAATCAGTAATATCAAGAGGCTCTGCTTACACCGGAGTTAAGCACGAGGTCACACGAGGTTGTTTGAAGGGATATCCTCATGATACCTTCTTAACGTCAGATATATTTCTGGGGATCTATTTATATATGGGGATCTTGCTAGTACCCTTACCTCTGTGAGAGGCGGTGCTTTCAAGGTTTTGGGCTTTGTTACTCTACCCATACAGTGGACCTGACTTAGACTGTTCACTCGCACATCAGTTATATCGTGGTTTCTTAATTGCTTGACATAGGTACCACATAGGTTACTTGCAGGGGTTATTCTGCAGGTACCTGGGTCATATAAGGGCTATACATCACAAAACCTTTATGGAGGATTACCTCTCCAGGGGGATCTGACCAACTGGTTGTTAAGCCCATGAGGGCCCTTATTCTGATACCTATGATCTTTAGAAGAGGAGTGTCAGGCCCCTCTTGGGTGAGGAATACCTACTTTAGAGAGGGAGGCCCCTTTCAACCACTTTAACCTATTTGTGTGCATATTGGCATTTTGATTTTACTTTGGTGTGCTCTTTGATTATTAGTTGACCTTAGGATTTTATACTGCACCTTGAGTTTCCATTATCATGGATAGTGGAGTTCCTTTTTATCCCTCATTTAATGCTACCTCCCCCATGAAATTCACTCATTTCATGGGGATGAACCCGTCTGTGTTTCATAATGGTATGCAAAATTATGATACTCAGTCAATTCCTTGGGTCTCTAATCAGTTTTCTCATGGTATGCCAGACATGTCTTCACACTTTCCACCCTCTGTCTTGCCTCCTTATTCTTCCTCTCCATTTGGTGGGAGTCATACCCCTCAAACAACTCTTACGGTAGGAGGTTGGTGTTAGAAAAACAGGACCGTGGAGCAATAAAATAAAACAAATGCGGAAACAAAACACAAAAGATACACAATACAATAGAGACACATATTTATGTGGTTCACCCAGTGTGGGCTACGTCCACCAGAGAAATTGACAGGTCCTTCCTTTATTATTATCCAGCATATGAAGGGATACAACCTACAGCAAACCCGTTGTAACTTCCTCTTCTTTCTCTCACAGTCTCCTATCTCAGAATACAATATTCGCCATCAACCATAGCCGCAATACATTCCCCTCATAAAAGAGAGTTTCCTTCTAGGGAAAAAAACCCTAACATAATCTCTATCATTAGATCTATGACCTTATAATGAACGGTCTAGATTTACAATGAAATTACAATATACATTTACAAGGAAATTTTTCCTTCAGGAGCCCACTTGCCCCCAGACCCCCCAGCCGGGGGGATAGCCCTACCGGACCCTGCAGAGGGGGTACCCCCCCTCTGCACTCCCCCATGTGGAAGAGTGTACATACTTTTGGGGTGTAAATACTTCATGGGGTATAAACACAGTTGAAAGTAAAATACCTCTGAATCAAGAAGATAATCAGGCTCCAGAACCAACAATCTCCCACTTGGAGACTGATCTCAACAACTCCACCGCTGTTGTATATGCTGGACTCTGAACCTTCTTGGACCTAGAAAATTTCTCATCTTCATATTCATTCTTGAACACCAACTGAAACTAAGCAGGAACTCAGTTTCTCCCTGGTTACTCCCTTTGTTAACATGTCTGCAGGATTCTGGCTAGTGTGTATCTTTTCCATCTTCAAATGTCCATCTTCCAAGGTTGATCATATAAAGTGGTACCTCAAGTGTATATGCTTAGTCTTCGAATGGAAGGCTGAGTTCTTTTCAAGATGAATGGCACTCTCACTATCACAGTACAACCTGCTATTCTCTTGCTTCTTTCCCAATTCCTCCATAAACCTCTGTAACCAAATCATCTCTTTACTAGCCTCTGTAGAAGCAACATACTCTGCCTCTATTGTTGAAAGTGAAACAACCTTTTGTAGTTTTGAAATCCAACTTATTGTTGTTCCACCTATAGTAAACACATACCCTGTGGTACACCTCCTGCTATCTTTATCACCTGCCATATATGAATCAACATATCCTTGTAGAATAGTTTCTGAACCTCCAAAACATAATGCATGATTAGCAGTACCTCTCAAGTATCTGAGAATCCACTTTACTGCCTCCCAATGTTCTTTACCTGGATTTTTCATATATCTGCTCACAACTCCCACTGCATGTGTTATATCTGGTCTTGTGCAAACCATTGCATACATCAAGCTGCCAACTGCTGATGAATATGGGGCCCTAGACATGTATTATATCTCCTCATGTGTCTTGGGACACATTTCCTTAGTTAATTTGAAATGGTTGGCCAAAGGTGTACTAACTGGTTTTGCATTCTGCATTCTAAACCTCTC
>ML807226.1:24368-39539 GCA_009831015.1 Picea engelmannii
TCTCCCGAGACATTCAACAACACCGAATCTGCCAGGCAGAGTCGAATGGTACTCCTTGCTCTTATGTCCAACTTGTCCCAATCTTCCTTTGACATACCAGTAACTGGTGTACTAGTAGTTTGTGTACTGGTAGGAGATGTACCGGTAGTCTGTGTGCTTGTAGATGGTGTACCAGTAGGCTGTGTACCAGGATCCACATCGATCCATTGTTCTTTGTCTACAAGAAGGTCCTCCATCTTGAGCTTCCATAGCTCAAAGTTTTTACCATTGAACTTCTCTATCTCGATTCTAGATGAGCTCGCCATTCCTCTTACTTTACTCGAATCTCCTCTGCAAAAGCTCCCACTGAACCCAGGTTTATCACAGACCCAAGATAAACTTGATCTATCAAGACCGAGCCAACCCCTCAGCAACAAAGGCGTCCCTTTGAATCCAAAAACGTGCTCTGATACCACATGTAAGTTTTAAACCTGCGAAGTAAAGAAATGCATATATATTCTTAAGCAATACATAAATTAATCAATGGCTCATACACAGAATACACAGAGATCTTTACCGGAAACCCTCAACCGGGAAAACCTTTCTTTTTCATTATATCGAATTTCACCATTTTCCATACAATATATACAATGTTTTTAGGTATTCCGTAGATACCAAAACCCTAATCCCTTAATCCAGGATTAATTTACAAATAGCTAAAAATAACAGTCGTCGTATCTGATGCACCCACACACACACACATGCAAAGAATATAACACATACCCAACAGGAAAAACAAAGGTTTCCCCTGGAAAAGGGGTTCCTTCATTGGTCATCCGGGAACTAACACCATAAAAAATAAAGATCCAACCTAGATTCTGCTAGGGAGAACAAACAACACACGCTAAAAATCTAGTAAGCAAACAAGCAAACAAAAACCTTCTCACAATGAGCACACTAGTTGGTGATGAAATCCAACATCGCGAGAATAAAGTAAGAAGGGGATGAGATAGAGTGGGTGGAAAAGTTACATTGACGACCTGCTTAACGGACTTATGCCTTGATGCAAGCTCCCACACATAATCGTGGGTGTACCCTCCAAGGAGCCCGAGTGAGTTTGGCCAACATCGATTCCAGGTACTGTGAAGACTTGCCCCTCCACAGTCACCTTGTGTAAAGACCCTAAAGAAATAGGCCACTAAGGTTACCAACTACAACAGTAATGCCTAGGGAAACAATCGACACTCTAATCCACACGCAAGGGCAGGGCATCTGGCCCGAAATCAAATTGAAAGGATTCCACTCATCATTGTTGGTATACCTTTAAGCGACCCCCATAATACGCGCAATCTCTACACCAAGAACAACAAAGCAGGGTGAGTAACTCTGCTAGTCTTAATGGACCTCAGGTTTGACCCTTGTGTGAGAAGGGCTTCCCAGGACAAAATGTAAAAATTGGATTTCACTACTCCCTAAAACAAGATTCTATGTTTGTTTGTAGCTTTGGAAAGTTATATTTAACACCTATTCCAAATCCCTACACCCTAAGCTAACGTAGGTTTTCTACCAAAAAATATAAAAATGTCTAATCAATTTTTAGTTTAGCGCTTGATTTTTAAGGTTGTTGTTACTCAAAAGGAAAATGGCGTGGAAAATATGGTGTTTTGAATGAATCTAAAGTTATTCAAAGAGATGAATATGAAATCTTTTCATTTCTATTAAAGCTATGCTACAAGAAGGAGAAAAAATTCATCATTACAGATGCACAATGTCCCAAAAAAGCCAAAAAACATGCAATTCCGCTACTTTCAAATGCAAGCTAGTTTAACTACCCAAAACAAAAAATTCATTTAACTTCTTTGCTTGATTATGACGTATACAAAAATTAAATACAAAACCTTCAATGCTCCACTACTTTCAATCAAGAGAAAGAGTCCTATGCAGATGCAAAAGACACGAAGCAAAAGGGCTACAAACAAAGCATGCACTCAAGGCAGTTAGGTATGAAAGAAAACAAGTAGAAACTTGTTATAACAAGAAATAACACCATCAATGATTATACAACCAATCAAGCATTCAAGGAACACAAATAAAATGAAGAGAAGAATCCAAGAAATGATAGGGAGAAAGAGAAATCACTCAAAATTGTCCTGTCAAAAAAGCAGTTAGAAAAGGCAATTTCACATTTCTGAAAAAGGTTTCAAGATCCAATCAAGACAAGAGGGAGTTATAAGCATAAAAAACCATAAAAAACCAATCCAAACAACTTCACAAACCAACCACAGACTCTAGGTAAAGAGCTCTACAAAAAAGGTTGCAAAAGATTAAGCAAAAGAAGGAAAAAACTCTAAAAAAAGAGACTAGCGCTCCCCCAGAAGGTTGCACAGAGTGTTGCAATGCTCCCTAATAAACTTTAGAGGATTTATGGCACTATGGTATGTTATAGGGGGGGGCGTTGAGCCACCCATAAATTCAAAAAACAGTAAAAAAGAAGAAGAAAAACTCACCCAGAATGCACAAAAAATGGTGAAATTGCTAGTGAAGGTAGGAGAAGGAAAATGGATGATGAACAACCAGTAAAAGTGATATGAAAGGTGGTAAAAGGGTAGGGACAAACCATGTAAATAAAAATAGAATTTCCTTCCCTAGTGGAGTCACCAATTTTTGTTACAGGAAAATCCCCCTGCGGACAAGTGGATTTCCTCTTGGATACTAGATCCCTATAACCAAGACAGAAAGGTGTTAATGTGGACACTGACATTCCTTTTCATGAAGCTAAACTATTCAAGGAAGAATAAGAAAGAAAGGTAAATATATTTACCGACGTTTGTCCTTGCTCGATCCAGGATGATCTTGATCTCCAAGTTCTTCAGAAGGTCCTGTAATATAATGAGAAACAACAACGAAACCATAATAGCTTCCTACTCTACCATGATTAGCTTCATAATATATCTATCAAAAGAAACAAGTTCATGAAACATACAGGAAATTAAAGGAAACAGGCCAAGCAAATATTTATATTAATGAAAACAAAGCAAAGTTCTTACAACCATAGATGTAGATGCAACAACTTCACCAAGCTCTCTTTGTCCAGACCCTTTGCTCAAATGATCCACCAACATAATGCCCATAAATTCAATGATATCTTCCTTATGAGATCATAAGTTTGATGTCTTCCTATTTCTCCATGTATACCACTCATGAGATCATAAGTTTGGTATCTCTAAAACTTCATGTGATTTTCACCATGAGAAGGCCTCCTTATATAAGCTTGGAGAGACCCAACCACCTTAGAGATTCTTGGGATAGGTTGATGATCTTTCTCCATCAGTTGTGGATCCTCCCTAAGATCCATCCTTGACCTCGTATTCGAATCCAACTAACTCCAGAGATGAGGGGGAATTTTCCCTGATTTTTCTCAACAATCAAAGATCGCCTGAAACAACCCAACGATCCCTCAAAAGGGTACACAGATCATTGCAACGCTCCCCCAAAGAAGGATAGGGAGCGTTGGCACTCCCTGACAGTGGTTAGGGGAGCGCTACCCAAATTTTCCCTAAATGATCCCAACTCTCCCCCAAAAGGGTGCACAGAGTGCTGGAACGCTCCCCCAAAGAAGGCTAGGGAGCACTGGCACTCCCTGATAGTGGGTAGGGGAGCGCTAGCCTCCAAAATTGACTTTTAAGTGGTTTTCTTCATGGCAAATGCTTTGTACTCTTCATCATATGATTTCTCTTCCTAAAACCAATCTTTAAAGGTGTCTTAAGTGTCCTTATGACGTCGTTATAGACACGACATAGGTAAGATGATAGTATGATGTTTGCGACACTTGCGACCAAAAATGCGACACTTGTAACCAAGGATGATTTTAAGGATGGAAATTTATTTTAAAATGTAGAAACCTTGGCAAATATTAGTAATCCTTCATATGCCAACTATACATGTTTGGCGATATGTTTGTAAAAATATTCAAATTTATAAGGATTCTATATAGTTTGTATAAAATTTTGGTGATTTTTAAGGTAAAATAATTTTATCCTATAGAATTTGGGCGAATCATTTTTAGAATAGCGAATCTTTTTTTGGAAAAACCATGGAAAATTAGCCCATGAGCGAAATTTAGCCCCTAAAATCATCCCTGCTTGCGACACTAGTAATGATGAAAATGGGTCATCATTGAACTGAGTAATTTTGATGTGTAACAAATGGTATACCTTAATCACCGGTAATCAAACGATGTCTCATTGTGTTCGACCTCAAATCCTTTATTCACATGATGTAGACTTGCACCTTTGGAGGATTGTGTAGAAGACTTGAAGACATCAGTTTATAGTCACAACTTTATTGAGTTGTTGCTACCTTTTCATTCGACCAGTACCTGTGTGACTTCAGTGATCATGGGAGATCATATTGTACTCCATTGTATACAAATATCTTCAAATTGATTTTGAGACTGGTTTCACTGGGCCTTGTTCGTGACTATGACAACCTTTGGCATGTAACTACATTTGTGTTTTCCTATTCATGGCCATGGACAGTTGTTTGGTATATTTTTACATGGATCTGTAGTATAATTCAAATTGGCAGCCATGTATGCAAAGTCAGTACAGATTGTAATGAGAAACTAGTCCTTCCAGCTGGGTCCCCATTACTCCACTTCTGGGTCTTATAATGTATTTATTCCATTGCAGATACTCCTTTGACCTCACACATTAGGGGGCATATGTTATAGCAAGATTTTCCTCACCTGATGCAATCTTGCACAGAGGGCCTTTTTCCATTTCCTTATGTAGACTTGAAGTCCCTTTTTGTAAATCCCAGAGCTAAAAAAATGTTTTTTCCACATATACATGCCCTGCCTATATTAAATCATGCGTATATGGAGGTTGCACCACTATAGTCCATGTACATCGGGAAATGTGCTCAAAATTAAAAAAAAATGGTGTCGGGTTTCCATGTCACGTCACGAGATCAATGGTCCTTGGCCTTCAATATACTGAAAACGTTCTGAATAGACCCTTCAGTTCCACTTGAAGGCTATAAATGGGCCAAATCCGAGCTATGGAAAGGACGAGAAATAATTCAACTAGAGAGCAAAGTTACTTTGGAGAAATTATTCACTTCACATTGAGTCTGCATCCCTTTGTCATTTAACTCTGAACACATTGTTCAACCCCCAAGCTCTTCCCTTATTGATTGAGAACTCCTTGGTCTCTCTTATATGAGCTTTCCTTTGGTGGAGGATTGAAGTGGTGGAGGCTCAGATGGAAGGAACTTAGTTTCTCAATTCTGAACCGTGTTGACATGGAAGTTTATAACTCATTCACTTCTGCTAATTATATCTTAATAGAAATATTATTTTCTCGTCCAATTAATATCTTAATAGAAATACTATTTTCTCGTCCAATTAATATCTCGAAAACATTTGAATTATTATTCCATGGGAGTATTTATTATGAATGTTGATGGATTATGCTATTGAATGTGCTAACATTATATATGATCCCCATATTCCTGTGTTGCTTGGTTGTTGAGGACTGGTTGCAAGTATATTTCTTTGGGTCAAGTGCTCAACGATGGACTTCATCGAATGTATGGATGAGGTAGGCCTCTTATCTTGTCATGTTAGCATATTTGTTTATATAGAATACTTTATATTAGAGTTGATTTCTGCAGTCATTTCCGTATGTTGTGGTTTACCCCTAGCCATAGAGAGATTTTCCTCATAACACCCCCTTGTTTACAACCTATCCCATTGGCTTCCTTTTTTCACCATGATCATTGTGATCCCTATCAATTTTAAACCTTTTGGACCCACCTTATCCCATCACAATGTTCCCTTCCACTCACTCTCAGACTACTGATGAGTAGGACACTAAGGTAAACAAACTATCTGATGATGTCTCTAAGATCAAACAGACCCCGGGGGACCTTCACCATCTCCAAAAACATTTTTTAGACCTAGATAACATCAAGAACAACTTGGATTCCATTACCCAACACCTTGGATTGTTTGACAAGGGTAAGAAACCAAAGTATGACTCTGAAGTCCCTCATTCTTCTCATTATGAGAGTACTCATAATTCCCACTCTCCTTGGGGCTCTCCAAACTCTTGGAATAAGATGCCAAATGTGGAGGTGCATAAATTTGATGGATCTGACCCAACTAGGTGGGTCTCCCAATTGGAACACCACTTCTCCCTCCATAATATTTGGGATGATGAGACCAAACTCCATGTAGGCGTTCTGTACTTAGATCAAGAACACTAAAAATGGTGGCAGTGGCATAAGAAATGTTATCCAGGACATCCCAATTGGAACATGTTCACCAAAGCTGTTTGTGCATGTTTTGATTGGAAATGTCATCATTTGGGGTGCCTCACCAAGATGAAACAAACTGGCTTGGTCACCGATTTCATTGCAACATTTGAAAAGTTGGCTATCAGAACTGAGGGCTTATCTAATGAATTCTATCTTCAATGTTTCATAAGTGGCTCAAAGGAGGTAATTCATGCTCATGTTTTCATGCATTATCCTATTACATGGTTGCAGGCTTGCACCTTAGCATTGGAAGCTGAGACCATTCTTCAGACACAAACCCTTCATTCTTTTGTTCCCAACTGTCCTCGTCTAGGGGCTACCACTGCTCCCACTCAAACCTTGAAGGTTCAAAAGGTGTCTCTAGTATAAATGGAAGAACGTAGGAAATAAGAGATTTGTTATTACTGTGATGACAAATATGCGCCAGGAAATAAATTTAGTGAACAAAAGTTCTTCTAGATTTATGGGTTAGAAGCCCGAATGTCCCATGAGGCCTCCGAGCCCAAGGATACTAAGCCCACTCTGCCACTCTTGGACACCATTGCACCTCCTGTGGAACCAGAAGAGCCTGTCATCTCTCTCCATGCTCTTGCTGGTATTTTTTCTCTACAGACATTAAAGATCAAAGGCTACATCAAACAACGATCGATAGTTGTGTTGATTGATAGCGGAAACACCCATAATTTTATTCATTGCATAGTCGTCGAGGATGTCAATTGTTTTATTCGACCGGTTTCTAATTTTCAAATTCTCATATCTAATGGTGGTACAATGAAATGTGGGGGCCGCTATGAGAATGTCAAAATTCAAATGGGAAATTATCCCTGAAAACTCACATGTTTTCCATTGCAATGGGTATATGTGATATTGTCTTGGGTGTTGAATGGTTGCACACTTTGGGACCAATTACCATGGATTATAATGAATTATATATGCAATTTATGTTGGACACAATGTTATGGTGTTGACATTGATTTCAAAGAAGGCCAATATGATCAATGTTGGACATGTTATTATGGTGTTGGCATTGATTTCAAGAAGATCAATATGGTATTTTCATTATATGTCTGTGAGATCCTAAAGCTCAGGAGAAATAACGTAGTAGGTTGCACATAAGACATAGCGCGAGGTGCAGAGGAATATTGTCTAAACCTAAATCTTAGGAGAGGCAACGTATTAGGTTGCACGAGATCAGAGCGTGCAACACTAATTCCTTTGGAAAGGTCAAAGGAAATATTAGGAAAAGGAGTGCCTTAAGGAAGTGCTTCACCACTTCGATGATTATTGAAGACAATGAAGAGGCATGAAATCCCCAAAGCGATGAAGTGTCGAAAACATAAAGGGTAAAAACCATAATTGAAAAATCTCGTTGACCGTTGATCTGGAAAGAAAATATTGAAACCGTCAGATCACACTAAAAGAAAGAAGGTGGTCAACTCCAACATTGACCTACTTTGATGATAAGAAGCTCAGATAAACCAAGAAATCCTGAACTCCAGAGCCCCAGATTTAACATAAGCCATTGATCAAGACAAGGAAATATCTATGGTGGTATATCTATTCAATGCTTCAACGATAAATGGATGTAGAAAGGAGCCACAATACCCCGGTGTCTCAGAATCACCAAAATCCTGCTAGCCATCCAATCAAGAATGAGCTTCGGATAATGAAGATTCCCTTGGACTGTTCAATCGTGTGAGGGAAGGAATAGTCAACCCGACGTTTACCACTCTGGGATTACGAGGATTCCCAAACAACTAAAACTCATGAATCTATGAAATTTCAAAATCCTAGTCAACAAGACCATGTTAGAAATTGATGACACGTGGCTCAATCAAATAGTGACAAGTGTCAAGGTCGATGTGGCACATAAAGAGTGTAAAAATAAAAAATCAGGTTGACACATGGCACACTCACCAAGGTTCCATGTCATCATAGGTGACGTGATCATGCCACGTCATTTCGGGACTACGACTTTCGGGGATAACCAGCTTCCCCTACTAGCAGAAATATCTAGAGCATCGAAGGCCGAAGTCACAAAATAACGGTGATAGTTGATCTAATATTTTTGTACTATCCGATCATACAGGGGAAGGAATAGTCATCCCAATGCTAACCACTCTGGGATTACGAGAAATCCCAAACAACTAAAGTGCCAAAGGGAGAAGTAGAGAATTAATGTTAACCATTGATCTACTTCGGGAGCATTCTCAATCGTCCGATCAATTACAATGGAAGGATAGTGTAAGAAGTACTAACAACTAGAAACAATCGGTCACCACAACTTTATGACTTATTTGGTAGGTAAACCTATGGAGGGAGTGAACTACTTCATAGTTCAGGTAACCCAGAGTCTCGGAGTCATGAATAGCCGAATACCCAGAAAGAGAGAGCTACTTTTCGCCTAAGCCTTTGGTCCTAGCTCCTGGAAATGTTAAGGTTATTAAGTAGGGAAGTGTTGATACACACTCTAATGGAATTTTCTCTGGGAGAGTTGGAATAATTCAAAGGCTGGAGTCTCAAAACGATGAAGTCCTGGAGTAAGCGAGAACCATCCATCTCAACTTGAAAATAAAACATGACCGTCGATCTTGATAAGAGATTAAGTGGTCGATTGGGTTAACACTTAGACACCCCCCGTGGTCATATGGAATAGAGGTCTTTAATTTCTTCTATACACAATTTAATAGAGAGAGGATGAGTTTTTCCACTGACGGGAAGGAATTTTGAATCAGATAAAGATCTGGAATTTTTCCTAATTGATATTAAGTGATCCAATACAAGAAATACATTAGAGAGATAATCGAAAATCTCAGATATGATAAATTTAAATTGAGAAAGAAATAAAGAGGCATAAGTTTTAATTAAAAGAAATCGATCCATACCTGTGATCGATTTATGAAAATCCCTCTTACTAAATTAAAAAGAACTTTTATTTCGATATATGAATAAGTAATCACAATAACATAAGTTATTTACTTAAAGTGAAGAGGTGCATTGTTTCATACAAAATGACACAATGGTTCAATACTAAAAGACACAATGGTTCAACCTTATACCTTTTGGAAATTATATAAGCATGAAAACAAGGTGAAAGGAAAGTGTCTTTGCAGTCCATATTAGTATATCAAAAGAAAAAGAAGAGTCCAAGATGGAAAATTGAAGATACTTATGCAGTGAGGGTGGAAGAGGGAGGGGGTGAGGAAGGCTTCATATTCATTACTATGTAAAGTGTGAAAACAAGTGAGTTTGTGCTTCTTAGGGTTGGTGCCCTAAAACAAGGGAGTTGGTGTTTCCTAGGGTTTGTGCCCTAAAAATAAGGGAGTTGGTGCTTCCTAGGTTTGGTGCCCTGAAGAAGGGGATTTGTGTCTCCAAGAGTTGGTTCTCTAATGAGGATTGGTGTCCTTCACAATCACATAATATTCTTTATAAACTTTGTAATTCTTGATTTACATAATTTAGTTTTTAAAAACAAGTCAATTGATGATCTATTGTGATAATTAAAATAACAAATTAATTTATAAATTTTTTAAAAAGGTAATACTGATTCACCCCCCCCTCTCATCATTTCCAACAATTGGTATCAGAGCGAGTGCCTTCAACACTGTTTAATAACTAGAAGGTAGATCTTGAAAATAATGGATCAACAAGAGGAAATGTCTTCCAACACAGCACCATTATTTAAAGGAGATTATTATGCAATCTAGAAAATAAAAATGAAAAGCTACCTTATGGCACTAGGTTTTGATGTTTGGGAATCTATAGAAAATGGGTACACTGCACTAGCTACTCCACCCAAAGATATTGTAGGAAACAAGATTTTCAATGACAATTCAAGAGAAGTCAATGCCATTCTAGGAGGGCTAACAAATTCTATATTTGTGAAGGTAATGCATTGTAAGTCATCTAAGGAGATCTAGGAAAAACTAGAGGTTATATATGAAGGAGACAACAAATTCAAGGAAGCCAAACTACAAACCTACAGAGATGAGTTTGAAAATTTGAAGATGAAAGAAGAAGAGAACATTGTTGAATATCTTCATAGAGTAGATGAGGTAGTTAACTCAATTAGAGGAGTTGGCTAATAACTTAAAGACAAACCCATTGTACAAAATATCTTAAGATCATTACCTATGAGGTATGATGCCAAGTTTACTACAATTGAAGACAGACCAGACCTTGATAAACTCATAGTAGATGAGCTCCATGGAATTCTTACAGTGTATGAGATGAGGACATGACAAGAAAAACCATCAAAAGGAGAAACAACCTTTAAGGCTTCTAAAGCAAAGAAGAAACATGAAAAAATGTCTAATGAAGACCAGTCAAATATATTATATGTAGAAGAGGCCAACTTTATAAGGAAACTCCAGAAAGGATACAGAAAATACAAAGGAAATTTACCCTTCAAATGTTTCAACTATGGCAAAATCAAACACTTTGCTAACAAATGTCCCTATCTTAAGAAAGAGGAAAGTGATGATGAAAGAACTTTCAAAGATCAGAAGAAGATAAAAAACAAAGATAAAAGAAATTTATACAAGAAGAAGAAAACCTTGTTTACCCAAGAAGACAGTAGCTCATCTGAAGAAAGTGAAGAAGAGGAGTCAAACCTTATATTTATGGGAATGAAAACTCAAGATGATAATCATTCGGAATATGAAGAAGAAGTGAACCTTGAGGAAGAATTTATACGTGCAATTGAATAACTAAGAAAATATAAAAAATAAAACAAGCTACTAAGGGAACAACTTCTAGAGTTTGAAGAAACTATAAAATCAAGAGAAAAAGAGGTTTCCAAAATCATCAGTGACTAAGAACAATTTATTATTGAGTTAAATACCCAACTCCAAGAAACCAAAAGAAAGCAAGAAATATTGAATAAAGAACTCAATGAAAAACAACAAACATGTAATATATTGGAGGATGAAATAATTCAACTAAAAGGTAAACTAGAAAAATGAGACATTCGATCTAAGTTTGAAAACAGTTCAAAAATCCTGAAAAACATTCTTAGTAGTCAGAGATCATCAAATGATAAGAAAGGATTGGGATATGATCCCTCTACAGAAAAAAAGAATGACAAATAACCAATAAGCTATGCAAATGCTCTTAAAAACTCCATAAGAAGAGAAGAAAATAAGACAAGGATAATACCATTGAAAAATGTCCCAAATAAACAAAAATTTACACTCCCTACTCAAGAAAAAGATGACAAGAAGAATAGAATCATCAGAAGGAATCCCTCTAAAAGAAATCAATATATCTTCCTTGGATATTTCTATTCCTACAATAATTTTGGACATAAAGCAATACATTGTAAATCTTGTAGAAAATACAATCCAATAAATGTTCAAAGATATGAAAATAGTAAGAATAATGCAGAAAAAAAAATTATAACTCCTTCTCTCCCTTACAAAACTACAATGTTGAATGTTACAAATGAAAAAAATATGGTCATGAAGCTAGTGAATGTAGATTGCCAAAGTATTCCATGAAGGCAAGTATATCCAACATTAAGGAAAATTATAAGAAGATATGGAGAAGAAAAGCTATAGCACAAAGGAAGTAAAATGATGAAGATATTGCACCTGAAATTAATAAAATTGACAATAGGAAAATGAAGGGTGAAGTGTCTAATAAGGTATATTGAAATCAAAATTATGCATATAAAGTGGATCAAGCTCAAGAAAATAAAACTCCTAAAGAAAAATGTGACACAATTATAGAACTTGATAATGTCTTGCAAATAAATTATCCATTACCCAACAAATGGAAAATGCAAAAAGAAAATTCTCAAGAAAAAGATAAAGAAGCTTATGTTCCACAAAACAATGATGATGATGATGAAATTTCAATAGAAGATAAACCAGAAGAATTAAGTGATGATGATCTTGGAAATTTTCAAACACTATTTTGATGATCTACTAAAAACTCCTCCTCAACATAAATATAAACAAAAGAAAGGAAGGAGGAATTAGGGAAGACTTAAGATTGTTCCCGTTGATACGCCTATGAGTATCGAAGCACAAAAGAGTGAAGAGGATAAATAGATAACTAGAATCATTGAAAGAATCATGGTTTGATGAAGGTTTTCACCTGCCAAGGAACAATGTTGGTTATGTATTCTCTCCGTGAAGTTATGTGAATGGTTTCCGAGGAAGTTTTGTCATGGTACATGGCCGGTACATATGTGAGCTCCAGTGATACATATTATGATAGAGGCATATCATGTGTGATATGACACGTTTTTAAGGCACGTTGTTGGTACATTGATAGAGGAACTTGTTGATGATCCTGATATATGCTTGGTTCACTTTTGGCACATAATTCTTGACATATCATTTTGTCCATGGTTGATGCATGAGATAGTATGTATGATTCGCATACACTTGATGTATGGTGTGGCATGAGTTTATATGTTTGATGCATGGACGAGTCCAAGTATAATTATAGGAAGAGAAGATCAGTCTTGAACAATTGATCTATGTTCCAGTTGAACAATAGTATTTGAAACAGAAGCAGATTGCATTGGTAGCATATTGTTCATATTGCAGAGAAGATAGGGAGAGGTATTCTTCTTCCCATGATTGGTTGCAACAACATGATTCCAGGCAGAGAGATAATTGGAAACCATGCCACCAAAATTTCCATAGAGTGATATCCCTTGTACAAAGGGGGAGAGACTTATATATAGGGGGAGTATTATTTTATTCAACAATTTTCTAAGGAGGTCGAACCCATTATGCTCCATAATCTTCTTCTCGTGTTTCTTGCTAAGTGTATGAAACACTTAGTATTATATGTCGTGAAGAATTTAATATCCCAATGCATGTGGGATATAGTTTTAAACCAAAAAGTCAAATTTTATGAAGGGAAGCACGGAAATCAATCCAAGGGATGAGATTTTCCCATCAATTTTGATCAACGGTGGTTGTGTTGCTCTTGAGGATGCCATAACTTGAGCTCTGGGTGTCAGAATCATGCAAAATTAATATCGTTGGAAATTTATTTCAACGTAGAAGATGTTGGTACAGGTTTGAAATGTTGAAAGTTGATACATTTTTCTCAGAAATTAAAATATTAGTCAGCTGCAATTTTAATGGGCATGTGTGACAACTCAACTTCACGAGCTCATATCTTGAGATACGGGCGACAGATTTGGGAAAATTTTATATCATTGGAAAGATGAGACGACGAAGAGAATATGAGAAGTGGTTTACATGGAAAAAAAATTGGTTTTCACTTCCATAAAATTAAATTACAATCATCCTCTTTTAATGGAAAATTAATTAAATTTTAAAAATAAAAGTTTAATTAAAAACAATTATTAAAAGGGGAGAGGGACCCATTTTCAATATACTTATATTAATGATGTGAGTTAATTAATGAGGAATCAATGAGGCATTAATTAAAGGGAATTTTCCAAGAAAAAACTTGTACGAGAATTTCAAGAAAGGGAGAACCCCTAACTACTCAAGTAGTTACAAATTCTCTTCTTAAAAAGAGAAGAGATGCTTCATCAACATGCCCAAGAATCAATATTGTTAGAGGGGAAACCCATAATATCAGAGGAAGAATAAGGTATAGCTATGGATACAAAATCAAGCTTCTGATCAAGATAAATAAATCTCCATATTCTCCATTCTTTCTATTCTTCTACACCACTTCTCATATCTTTATGCTTGAATCTCAGAGTTGGGCACATGGTTGAGTTGTTCAGTGTTTTTCTTGTATTCTTCTAAGATATTTTATTATATGATCATGGAGTATTTTCAGCCATATACATGGTTGTCAAATATTTTGTAATGAAGAACATGTTTCATGAATAAAACTCCACAAGTAATTGGTTTGGGGTTGATCTTGAGTGTATCTTGTAAATTTGAGTTTTAAGTATGAGATATTTGAGGTTGAATATCAAATTCTCTTTTGATCTTGATAGAAATACTCTTCTAAAATTCTTTGAGATGATCAAATTATTCTCTCCTATTTTTCATGAAGAAGACATGAATGCATTTATATATGATTAAGAAGATTGTGTGTGATGCCGATCACAATTTAATTCTGATTTTGAAGCCCTCCAATATTTTATTATTGTAAAAATAAATTTGTTGCACATAAAGATCGTATTGGGTTATTGAATAACCATTTTTCATTTAAATCCAAGCAATAAAGATTAAGGGTTTGTGGTCTAGCACTCTCCCTACTCCAAGATATTCAAAGATATATATTTTAGCCAAAGAGGAGAACCACCTCTCTGAAAATGAAGGGGGGCTAATGTCCTCATGAGGTTTCCATTTCTCTCCTGATATATTTAAGCGTCAACGGTTGTCCAATTCCATCATACTTCTCCACATATCTTTTCTCTTGCTCTGTGCCGAATCTGATGCACAATAACCTCTTGCATTGATACCAGTTTTTGATATTCTCTTTATGTGTGCCCCACCATCGTGCAGGTGTAGATTTTAAAGAAATATACAAAATTGGTAACCTCTGATTTTCCACTACTTCTAATTCAAATTTCATTAAAAAATCTTCTAAGTCATGTTGACCATAAAAAGGAGGAGGTTCTCTTTATTGGATTACTGAGAGGGGGGGTGAATCAGTAATAGATAAATTTAGTCCTTTTTAACCATATAATCCAAGTGTTATATCAATGAAGCATTATCATCCAATAACTGTAGAGTAAATAAGCAATGAAAAAATGAACAAACATACACATACACAGTACACAGTACACCAATGTTTTACGTGGAAACCCAAATCGGGAGAAAACCACAGAATGTTTTTTCTTATATGTCTTGAAGAATTACATTCATTGGAAGCACCAAATTCCTTTGTTTTCCAGCTGCAACTGGAAGGAGGCTCCAA
>ML807226.1:51219-61878 GCA_009831015.1 Picea engelmannii
TGAAATAATTTATTTTGTATTCACTTTGAATTATAATACACTCATTACTTCACTTTATTATTTACCTTCTAAAATCTCTTAAACCACTTTGACTACTTTGACCTTTTGGGGCTTCTAGATGACATATGAGGGTCCTCCAACTTTGTAAGGCCATAAATCTCAAACCGTGAGGAGTTATGTGACATTCCACATACCACGAGAAATGGACTGACATGTACTATCCATATAGAATAGTATTATCTGAAAATATATCATAACTCATACCGTTATCCATCAAACAAAATTGGGTCCATTACCCAAACCTGGGATCCCCAACTTCTCATGACCATAACTCTCTAATTGTGAGGAGTTATGTGGTGTTCCACATACCACCAGAAATGGAATGAAAAGAACTATCCCGTGAGGGATTTCACCATAAGGGGAACACTTTGGAGTTCATCCATATTTACATCTTATCAACCATGACAAGACAATAATGAGACATATTTACATCAAAAAATCTTGGGTCCATTACCCAAACCTTTTTGCTGCGGGGATTTCTTAAAGGGTTGACATCAATGAAAACCAACCTTAATCAACACTCTTACCTCTGTACCAACTCACCTTAGTGCATGGTTCATCCTTGCACATCTTCTGGTAGATAAATCATGTAGTCATTGTTTCCAATTATCCAAACCTATATCAGAATCTAATGCACACAAACTAATACTCCTCCATCTCCGCATTCCATTTGCAGTTGGGTTTACATAATCTTCTTTTCAGGTAGTAGTTCTTTAAAGTTGGTTTATGCCTTCTGTAATAAAATTCTCTATCACAGGTTCCACATACCTTCCTCCATCTGAAGGATCCAATGGCACAATAACTCTGTATTATCCTAATTCAAAGATCATTTGTCTAGTCTTCAGGTTGATAATAGCATGGTTTTCAAAATCCCAATCCATCCCCAATGATGTTGGATATGGTGAAGTATTATCTACTATGCCATTCAATTCAAAGTCTACCATAGTGCGCACACCATCTAGATCTACTGGTATCCCCTTCAATCTACCAATTGGTACCACTCTATGTTGATTTTCTAGTTTCAACTAAATAGGTGAAAATTCCAATGTAGGTTCTCCTATGGCTTCCCATGTCTTCTTAGGAAGAAAATTTACTTCAGACCCTAAGTCTAATATGATATCTCCCATATTGAAATATCCAATGTTAACATTCAACCTGAATTCGCTTCTTGTTCTTCTCTTCTTGCGAACCTGATTAACTCTTTTCTGTTCTAATTTCATCTCTTCGCCATAATTTCACTTCTCTAACAGACCCTGTAATACTTATAAAAAGTTTCTATCATTCAACAACTTCACACAAGTACTTACTTGTTATGATGGCTGATATTTGTTGGTTTGATCAAACAATGGAGGCATGTCATACACTGGTACATCATAGCCTAGATTTGTACCTGAGGTAGAAGCAATATTATCCTTCATAATCTCCTGTTTGGCCTCCTTGAGTTCTCCTTCTCCTTTCGTGCATCAAAATTTTACAACGATGTTTTATTCTTTCCAAGCCACCAGTATTGGTTCTGATCCTTCTTTGTTGCATCTACTCCTGTAGTGGCTCCACCTCTAGTAACTATATTGATCTTCTTCCCATCCTATTCTCTATTTTCCACAACAATCCATTGGACATTCTAATTGTTCTGGTTTCTTTAGTCTTGTATATTTAACATAAGTGTCAGATGGTATTTTGTCTCATAGTTTGTTGTGTGAAAATACATACATGTCACAGGTGGTTGTGGACAATCTCTTGCATAGTGTCTAGGTTTCTAGTAGTTGTGACAAACTATTGGTCCTCTACCTCCTCCAAATCCTCTTCCTCCATGGCCTCCTCTATTTCCTTGATTATCTCCATGTGGTGTATTATACTATGGTGTCTAATTGTACTATGGTTCTGCATTATTGCATTGTGGTGGCGCTACACATTGATACACATTGTTATACTGCGGTGGTGCTCCAAACTCTTGTGTATTATTATACTTCAGTTGTGTTGCAAACTGATGTGCATTGTTATATTGTGGATGTTGCACAGGTAGTCTTGTCATTAATTCAACCTGAACCCTATAAGTATCTGATGTCCTTTCCTTCATTATTTCCAAGGTTCCACAGTCCTTGTCTTCATTTCCAACTAACTTGAAAAAATTACAAAATGCAGTCTTTGATATTGTTTGATACTTATACATCATATGGCAGTGATAAGGATCATGTCTATATATTATACATATCTCACACCATGGTCCTCCTGTGGGTAAAGTATTCGACATTCCTATCCCTAAGTAATGCGCAAAGGTTAGGAACGCGTTCTTATGATGTGCTTTTATTCTACAAAATGTGCACTAGACATCTTCCCTCTTTTACTTTCCCTTATTCTAATTAAACTGGAATGTTAGGTTCTTCACATTTTCTCTCATCTCTTCCACAACTGGATCTGTATTCTTATACTGACTTTCCTCTAACTAAAATGTTGTTTGTAAGGCATCATATTGAATTTTAAATTTTTGTTTCCTTCATGGATACTTCAAATGTGCTAATAAATATTTAACAAATAATTGTCTATGGTACATATCTGTGATAGGATACTTCAACTTACCTTTTATCCTATTGAAATTTTGATCAACCTCCTAGACTGACTCACCTGGATTTTGTTTGATCTCTATCATTTCATTCATGAATTGATCCTCTTAACTATGTTGATGAAATTCATTGATGAATGTTATCTTCATCTCTATAATAGTTGTAGGCGCTCCTTGTGGACTATTTACTATGAGACCCATATATCAGTCCAATGCACAGTCTCTAAATGTGATTGCTAGCTGCACCACTTTTGTATCCTCATCTGTAATATGATTAGCTACCCAAATCTTCTCACAAATGAACAAATTCTTCTCTAGGTCATCCGACCCTTCTCCATGGAACTCTGGTAACCGAATAGTTGGATATTTTCCTTCCATTGTGTAGTTTGTTGTACTACCACCTCCACATGGTGTAGATACTTGACTGCTACAAGATGAACTTATACTTTTCCTTGAATTTCCACTGGACCCATGTCCTACTAAAAGATTTCTACCACTAGTAACTTGTTGTCTAAATGATTCTTCTTCTTCAAATGTCTTTGTCACATTAGGGTTTGTGGGTTCCACACTAATTTGGATCTAGAATGTAGAGATTTCTTTTGCACCGGAACCCTGACGTCTATTTTTCCTCTCATATGTGGTGCGCAAGATCTCCTCAATCTTACATGTCGCACAAAGATCCTCTACCTCTTCCTCATCATTGTCCAAGCCCTCTCGCTCAACTACTGCCCTCTTTTTCCTATTGATATTATACTGGTAGAGTCTTCTGCTACACGTTACTCCTACTCTACTATATATCTCCTTGGCTTGCTAATCATCCATCATAATGGGGTCCATTTATCCCTTCTTCTGGCCTCTCTCCAGAGCCCTCTACATATCTCATATCTTCCTTAGTGATTCCCCCAATTCCCCCATGCGTGTAGAGTGATTTAGTTGTTTGACTCCATTGTCATCATTCCTTTATCATGTAATAGAATGTTGATCGACGTGTAAAGTGACCTATTTTACCTTCCTCTCGGTCCCTTCAAAAACTCCTGCTCTGCATAATTGTAAGACTTCGTAGTATCAACTACAAATTGAGTGATAAACCCTGCAACAATGTTTTCTAACCAGAAATCCACTGTGCGCATGAATTTATTGTTGACCCTTTCCAACTGCACAATATTCTCAGTGTTCCACTCTACTGGCCTTATCCGATTAGTTGGATGAGTATCCTTCAACCTCAATATCCACTCTTGTAACAAATCTGGGAAATAACAAAAATATGCCTCATGCAAATCAATAAACAAATACCTCTATAAATACTAGCGTTGTGTATACCTGGAAATTCTATTGTCTTTCTGTGCAAACTTGATCTTCTTTGTTTCCAACCATTTTTCAATCTCTTGCTTAGTTGGATTCCATGGCTTAAACATCTCTTTCTACCATTGAATTCTCTTCATCAAATCCCCTCCAATCCGATCTTGTAAGTTCCAATCGACAACATAACCATTTTTTGGATGTATAGGTTGACCCGTGTTCTACCTTAGTTCTCCAACAAAACCCTAGAAACCATCGACCCCTCTGGTAAGCCAGAAGTCAACATTGCACACAGAGTGCACAATGTAGTCTCACCCAATATGGCTTATGGGTGATTGCATGAATCATATGTCTACAATCGTGGAAGGGATGTTGCTATTGGGATGTTAGGCATATTATTCTTTTGCTTCAACATTCATCATTATACTAAATAATCATTCATATTTACCATTCATTTACCCCTTAACATTCATGTTTCATAAATAATCTAGTGCGCGTTGTAAAATAACCTTAACAGATTCATGCATTTAGTCATTCATTGCAACACATAAAAGGAACCATTCCACACAGTGACACAATAATTTATCGTGGTTCAACCCCGGGCTACATCTACAAAGACTTGGCATTCTATGCTTATTTATTCATCTTCATCAAAACATAGTGTTGCACACATTACATAATAATTTTAGTAATGGTGAGGCTAACCAATGTCACAAAAATATCCACAGCTTGTGACCTAACCCTCAGTTACAACTAAAAAATAGAATCATCTCCAAAACTGAAAACAAAACTGTGCAAAAATTACTCTAACTCTTCTCACTTGCTAGATACTAGATGATCTCTTCAAATCTTACAATGCCTACTTATACTACCAAAATGGGTAAAATCCCTTACAATAGAGACCCAAAAACCTAACCCTAGTGAATTAGGTTTGTACATATAGTAACTCCTTGCACGCGGCTGGTCCTCGATCCAACCCTTCCTTGCTTTGACTCTTATTTTCATTGCACTTCTTTTCCTTCTTTCATGGCGCTTCTTTTCCTTGATTCCCAGCATGCTACTTTCCTTATATTCTGATGCACACTCCATTTGTGGTCCCCTTCTCAACTATCTTCCAAAACTGCTGCACATTTCCCCAAAATATCCTACTCCAACAAGCCCCCAACACTAACCTATGGCTCGTCCTGAGCCACTCAAGCAATGTTTGCATCTCTGACAGACTTCTCCAAATTATGGATTCTACGTGAAATCTCTTCAGCGCGAGTCTTCAGTTATGCGCTCTTCTCAACAACATACTCCACAGTCTGCGTAGTGAGATGTTCCTTAGCATCTCTTCAACCTCCAACCCAATATTTTCCATTTGGCCCTTTGTTGTATCCATCTCTATAAAAATATTCTCTACATATTCCTATAATGGCTCTAATTGAGACTGCCTCATCTTCTTCTCTATTTGCACATTCTTTAATTTTGCATGTAAGTTCTTTAACTCCTGCATGCTTCTCACCCTCTCCTAAATGTTCATATCCTTCTACTTTTTCTTCAAATATTGCGTCGTTGTATTAATTCCTTCCTCCTTTTGTTCCAATGCCTACAACTTTTCATCCTCTTGCAGACTTTTCCAGAGTTCCACACTTTTTTCATATAGCTCTGCAATGTTCTTGATACTCCGCGTCATGTTCTACATGTGCCCTGCATCCTCCTACTCTCTATGTGAGTGCACTTTTGGTGGAATTCTTGGGTTCAATAGTGCCATTAAGTCCATTATGTGACTATTATAATATTACATTGCATGCACGATCTTCCCAATTTTCTCCTCTATCTGTAAATGTGCCCCTTCTTGTGCATTGTCTAGAATGGACTTGAAGACTTTTTCTATGCGCTGCTCAATCTGGCCAATGTGCTTCTTTTCCTCATCCTTCTCAACCTTCACTTCATTGAGATTTATCTTTAGTGTATCATTTATGTCCTTTGTTGTTTGTAACTTTGTCGCATCCGCACGTGCTCTAGATTGGATTTCCCGTGCAACGCTAACTTGCAGTTTGTACATCACTTTCGTGGGGATATTTTCCAAATCCAAGTCCAAGTGAGGAATATCATTCATCTGTTTCTTCACTATCTCCTCGTCCAACTGCATCATATCCAGAGTAATAAAAAATTATCGCTTCCCGACGCTATAATTTTGATTCTTTCCTATAATGGGACAATATTTTCTTGAGCAGTCTGCTATGGTTATGCCTTTTCCTTTTGTTGCACTAGGATCAGTTGCATTTGTGCCAAATTTTCCTTAACTTATGATAGTTTATTTATGATCTCCTCTCTTTGCTTCTCTGTGTCATCCCACCACTCTGCTACACGGTCTTGTACTTTTTCTTCCACCATCTCCACATCACCTTCTTTAATTGTGAATTTCGGGACATCTTTGTGTGCCTTCATATTTTTCCTCCATCCTTCTTCCTACAACATGATCCTCTTCTTTGGTAGAGTATCTTTCTGTGTTGAAGTTGTGGGTACTTGTATGTTTGGGATGTCTCCTCCTCCTTGTTCCTCATGTGCGGAAACATTTATTTCCTTATGTGTACTTCCATTAGTCTTCTTCTATTGTACTCCTCTGTTGATCACTCCATCGTGATCCTTATTCTACATAGATGTATTTGGAATGGAATTTTTTTGTCTTGGTTTCTTGACTATCACATTCCCTCCAATGTCCTTTGCGCGCTCTACAACTTTCTTGGTGTTTGCTGTCAGACTGTTGGTTTTCTATGACATACCAACTTGTACTGGTTGTTTACCTTTTTGGCCCTTCTTTGGTGTCATTGGTACCATCCACTCATCTGGACAATATTTCATGGCCCATTGGACTTCTTCCCCAGTGACACAATACCTCATCTGCAACCAGTTCATCTTTGGTTAACCTTTGTCCCGAATCCATACATTGTTCCTTGATACCTAAAAATTGGCTATATCCCTGTGTTCCTCCACCACTTCTGGTGGTATCCTCCATGTTTTAGCTACCTTATCCTGTATTTCCTCCAAATACATCTCAAATATGGTAGAGTTGGAATTCCTTTATTTTGCGGTTGAAGTGTGCCATAATGTTTCATACTGTGTTGCACGACACTTTCCTATCCTTTGACAAAACATGCTATATTTGGGGTGTCTCCATCCTACCAACACTATAAGTATGATAAGACATGAGTAATGAAACTTTGTCCCCAAGTCTTGTGCATCTTTTAAATCGTCCAAAAATAGGTTTAATAGATACAGACTCTAGCTAAGTAAAGTCCCCTTCGTGCACTGCGCGACTATTTCTATCATTCCTTTTGGTGCCTCTTCCTTGTGACACTTCCTTAGAAATTTGCATGCCATTAACTTCACTTCCAGTCTTGTTGTAAGTTCTTTGATCCTATTGATTATAATTCCCCTAGAACCTCTCATTGTTCCTTCAACCTCAATATCCACTCTTGTAACAACTCTGGGAAATAACATAAATATGCCTCATGCAAATCAATAAACACATACCTCTGTAAATACTGATGCAGTGTATACCTGGAAATTCTATTGTCTTTCTGCGTAAAATTGAGTTTCTTTGTTTCCAACCATCTTTCAATCTCTTGCTTAGTTGGTTTCCATGCCCAAAACATCCCTTTCTACCATTGCATTCTCTTCATCAAATCCCCTCCAATCCAATCTTCTAAATTCCAACCAGCAACAAAACCATTTGTTGGATTTATGGGTTGACCCGGGTTCTACCTTAGTTCTCCAACAAAACCCTAGAAACCATCAGCCCCTCTAGTAAACCAGAAGGAAACACTGCACATAGAGTGCACATCGCAGTCTCAACCGAGATGGATTATGGGTGATTGCATGACCCAGATGTCTACAATCGTGGAAGGGATGTTGCTCCTGGGATGTTAGGCATATCATTATTCTACTTCAACATTCATCATTCATATTTACCATTCATTTACCGCTTAACATTCATGTTGCATAACTAATCTACTGTGCGTTGCAAAAAAGCCGTAATATATTCATGCATTTATTCATTCATTCAACATATTAAGAATTGCAACACATAAAGGAACCATTCCACACAATGATACATTAATTTACCGTGGGTCACCCCCCCGGGGCTACATCCACAAAGATTTGGCATTCTATGCTTCTTTATTCATCTTCCTCAAAATATAGCATTGTGTGCATTACATCATAAGTTTACTAATGGTGAGGTTGACCAGTGTCGCACCAAGCTCCACAACTTGCGAATTGACCCTCAGTTACAACTCAAAAATAGACTCATCTCCAAAAATGACTCCAAAACTGTCCAAAAAGCACTCTAGCTCTTCTTACTTGCTATATACTAGATGATCTCTTCAAATCTTACAATGCCTACTTATACTACCAAAATGAGAAAAAACCCTTACAATAGAGACCCAAAATCCTAACCCTAGTGGATTAGGTTTGTCCACATAGTAACTCTTTGCACACGACTGGTCCTCGATCCAACCATTCCTTTCTTTGACTCTTCTTTTCCTTGCATTTCTTTTCCTTCTTTCCTAACGTGTTTTTCTTTGATTCCCAACGCACTGCATTCCTTGTCTTCTAACGTGCACTCCATTTGTGGTCCCTTTCTCAACTATGTTCCAAAATTGTTGTGCATTTCCCCAAAATATTGTGCTCCAACGGGTGCCATGTGTTTCAATGTGATAGAAGGAATACAACTTAGGAAAAAATTTAAGTATGGGGAGATAGACCAGAGGAGAGGGGGGACATATGGATATTACAAGGAGGGTGATTGATTATTTTGCAATATGTCTTGGGAAGCATCCCAATTTACTTGAATTCCATAGATAAAGTCTCGAAATGAATTCGTATGAAAATAAGAAAGATTAGCTTCCATTTTATCTAGACTGGAAACATGAATTTAGTTGACAACCTGCTAGTTAAGTGGTCCAGTATTTCTCAGCCTAAGAGCCTAGGAGGTCGGGGAATAAAAAAACATTTACCTTTTCAACCAGGTTCTAGTTACTAAAAATATTTAGCAGCTTATGTACAATAAATCGCTCTGGGGAAGGGTGATGTCCTTGAAATATTTTGCAAGACTTCTAGTGGAAGAATGGTTTCATTTACCATGCAAATCGGCCAAAAACAACTCAATTATTTGGAAATCCTTTATCGAAGCTTTCCGTCTCATTGGAAACTAAACAATATGGAAAATAAGAAATGGAAAAAAATTTAGAATAGGGGAGGACCCACGGCTAGGAGCTTATGAGGATTTCAAGCTCTCGAAGGATATTCTTGCAAAACTGCACAATCAAGGTATTTATTTCCTATTGGATGCCAAAGCTCTTGATCATTTTAGGCCTAAATGATTTGATTGGAAGTTTGGTATGGATCTCGGTTTAGAAGGCAGCTTGCAACAAAATGGAAAATTTATGTTGGTAAACTCTGCTCCAATTTCATCAAGCTAATCGAAGAAGAGGATGATACACTATGATGGTCTAAAAATACTCAAAATAAAGGATTCACTACAAAAATCAATTATAAAGTGCAAGCTAAAGCTGTCTTTCACAACAAAAAACATTGGTTGTGGGTTCAGGTGTGGAAATTGCATGCTCTGTTGAAAACAATTATTTTGATGTGGTTGGCACTACAAAACAAACTATTGACATGGGACAATGGACCCAAACGATATTTTGTAGGCCCCAACAGATTCTTTTTATGTAGACGTGAATTATAATTAGTGAAACACCTTTTTGTTTCATGCACCTTTTCGGCCCAGGTGTGGTCATCAACTAAAAAAGAATCAAACCAAAGGAAAGATGGAATATGTTGTTCCTTGAGGATTATTTAGAATCATGGTTATCAGGTGTTGCTATGAAATGTTTCAGATCTCTTCTGTGTTTCTTCATCTATTTTATTTGGTAGGCACACGACCTTTGCTTATTTCAAGAAAAATAGATTCCCATTGAGGTGGTGGTAGGCATGGTTGTTAAGCTCTCTTAAGATTTCAAATGTGAATCTGCACCAACTCTCCATTCCCTCTTTCGACTTCGATATTCCTTTGGGTTTCTTTGATGGTGCAAGACAAGGGAATCCCCACAGGTGTGAGATAGGTGTGGTTCTCTATTTAAATGCCTCCCATTATTTTCATATTCATTTTTCTTCAGGTTGTGGATTCAATTCCAAAGATTAGTTTTCTTCCTTGTGGGTGTTTCTCCACATTGCCACATCTCATCGGGTGACTGAATTGCAAGTCTTGGGTGAATCTAAGGTAGTTATCGATTAGGCTAACAACAAATTCAAAGTGTAGGTAGTTCGTCTTCAGTCTCTATTGAAGCAGATCCGTGACTCTATTCTTGAATTTGAATGGACATCATTTTCCCATATCTATAAAGAATTAAACTCCAAGGTTGATGATATTTCTAAAGAATCCTTGACTCTTCAGGATGGCTCGGTCGTCTCTCATGAATTTATCCTTCCTTGCATTTCGACCTTCTTTTCTTCACCTTCCCTCAGAATTTTGGCTTAGATATCGTTGGTTACCTCAAACACCTATAGATATTCAATATGCTCAAGTGTGATTAAAATGAGAGAGCCTTGCCTCTTATTTATACTCTCCAAGTATCTTCCTTAAAAACATCTTCTAGGTCACTTGGTCCCACTTTCCTTATTTTAGGGTTAACCCACTCTAATTTATCCATTAAATTTATTATTGAAACAATTTATTTTGTATTCACTTT
>ML807226.1:62412-77497 GCA_009831015.1 Picea engelmannii
TCTATACAGTTGGTTTATTCCTTCTGTAATAAAATTATCTATCACAGGTTCCACATACCTTCCTCCATCTGAAGGATCCAATGTCACAATAACTCTGTATTATCCTAATTCAAAGATCATTTTTCTAGTCTTCAGGTTGATAATAACATGGTTGTCAAAATCCCAATCCATACCCAATGATGTTGGATATGGTGAAGTATTATCTACTATTCCATTCAATTCAAAGTCCGCCATAGTGCGCACACCATCTAGAACTACTAATATCCCCTTCAATCTACCAATTGGTACCACTCTATGTTGATTTTCTAGTTTCAACTAAATAGGTGAAAATCCCAATGTAGGTTCTCCTATGGCTTCCCATGTCTTCTTAGGAAGAACGTTTACTTCTGACCCTAAGTCTAATATGATATCTCCCATATTGAAATATCCAATGTTAACATTCAACCTGGATTCGCTTCTTGTTCTTCTCTTCTTGCGAACATGATTAACTCTTTTCTGTTCTAATTTCATCTTTTTGCCATAATTTCACTTCTCTAACAGACCCTATAATACTTGTAAAGAGTTTATATCTTTCAACAACTTCACACAAGTACTTACTTGTTCTGATGGTTGATAATTGTTGGTTTGATCAAACAATAGAGGTATTTCATACAATGGTACACCATAGCCTCGATTTGTACGTGAGGTAGAAGCATTATTCTCCTTCATAATCTCCTATTTGGCGTCCTTGAGTTCTCCTTCTCCTTTCGTGCATCAAAATTCTACTGAGGTGTTTTATTCTTTCCAAGCCACCAGTATTGGTCCTGATCCTTCTTTGTTGCATCTACTCCTGTATTGGCTCCACCTCTAGTAACTATATTGATCTTCTTCCCATCCTATTCTCTATTTTCCACAAAACTCCATTGGACATTCTAATTGTTCTGGTTTCTTTAGTCTTGTATATTTAACATAAGTGTCATACGATCTTTTGTCTCATAGTCTGTTGTGTGACAATACATACATGTCGCAGGTGGCTATGGACAATCTCTTGCATAGTGTCTAGGTTTCTAGAAGTTGTGACAAACTATTGGTCCTCTACCTCCTCCAAATCCTCTTCCTCCACGGCCTCCTCCTTTGAAGCCTCCTTTATTTCCTTGATTATCTCCATGTGGTGTATTATACTATGGTGTTGTATTGTGCTATGGTTCTGCATTATTGTATTGTGGTGGCGCTACACACTATTACACATTGTTATATTGTGGTGGTGCTCCAAACTCTTGCGTATTATTATACTTCGGTTGTGTTGAAAATTGTTGTGCATTGTTATACTTTGGTTGCTACACAGGTTGTCCTATCATTAATTCAACCTGCACCCTATAAGTATCTGATGTCCTTTCCTTCATTATTTCCAAGGTTCCGCAGTCCTTGTCTTCATTTCCAACTAACTTGAAAAAATTACAAAATGTAGTCTTTGATATTGTTTGATACTTCTACATCATATGGCAGTGATAAGGATCATGTCTATATTTTATACATATCTCACACCATGGTCCTCCTGTGGGTAAAGGATTCGGCATTTATGTACCCAAGTAATGCACAAAGGTTAGGAACGCGTTCTTATGATGTACTTTTATTATACAAAATGTGCACCAGACATCTTCCCTCTTTTCCTTTCCTTTATTCTAATTCAACTAGAATGTCAGGTTCTTCACATTTTCTCTCATCTCTTCCAAAAATAGATCTATATTCTTATACTGAATTTCCTCTAACTAAAATGTTGTTTGTAAGGCATCATAATGAATTTTAAACGTTTGTTTCCTCCACAGATACTTCAAATGTGTCAATAAATATTTAACAAATAAATGTTTATGGTACATATTTGTGATAGGGTACTTCAACTTACCTTTTATCCTATTGAACTTTTGATCAACCTCCTAGACTGACTCACCTGGATTTTGTTTGATATCTATCATTTCATTCATGAATTGATCCTCTTAACTATGATGATGAAATTCATTGATGAATGTTATCTTCATCTCTACGATAGTTGTAGGTGCTCCTTATGGACTATTTAATATGAGACCCATATATCAGTCCAATGCACGGTCTCTGAATGTGATCGCTAGTTGCACCACTTTTGTATCCTCATCTGTAATATGATTAGCTGCCCAAATGTTCTCACAAATGAACAAGTGCTTCTCGGGGTCATCCGACCCTTCTCCATGGAACTCTGGTAATCGAATAGTTGGATATTTTTCTGCCATTGTGTAGTTTGTTGTACTACCACCTCCGCATGGTGTAGATACTTGACTGCTACAAGATGAACTTATACTTTTCCTTGAATTTCGATTGGACCCATGTCCTACTAAAATATTTCTACCACTAATAACTTGTTGTCTAAATGATTCTTCTTCTTCAAATGTCTTAGTCACATTAGGGTTTGTGGGTTCCCCACTAATTTGGATCTAGAATGTAGAGATTTCTTTTGCACTGGAGCCCTAACATTTTTTTCTCCTCTCATATGTGGTGTGCAATATTTCCTCAATCTTACATGTCAGACAAAGATCCTCTGCCTCTTCCTCATCATTGTCCAAGCCCTCTCACTCGACTACTGCCCTCTTTTTCCTATTGATATTATACTTGTAGAGTCTTCTACTACACGTCACTCCTACTCTACTCAATATCTCCTTGGCCTTCTAATCATCCATCATAATGGGGTCCATTTATCCCTTCTTCTGGCCTCTCTCTAGAGCCCTCTACATATCTCATATCTTCCTTACTGATTCCCCCAATTCCCCCATGTGTGTAGAGTGATTTAGTTGTTTGACTCCATTGTCATCATGCCTTTATCATTTAATAGAATCTTGATCGATGTGTAAAGTGACCTATTTTACCTTCCTCTCGGTCCCTTCAAAAAATCTTTCTCTACATAAGTGTAAGACTTCGCAGTATCAACTACAAATTGAGTGATAAACCCTGCAACAATGTTTTCTAACCAGAAATCCACTGTGCACGTGAATTTATTATTGACCCTTTCTAACTGCACAATATTCTCAGTGCTCCACTCTACTGGCCTTATCCAATTAGTTGGATGAGTATCCTTCAACCTCAATATCCACTCCTGTAACAACTCTGGGAAATAACAAAAATATGCCTCATGCAAATCAATAAACAAATACCTCTATAAATACTAGCGTTGTGTATACCTGGAAATTCTATTATCTTTCTGTGCAAAATTGATCTGCTTTGTTTCCAACCATTTTTCAATCTCCTGCTTAGTTGGATTCCATGGCCTAAACATCTCTTTCTACCATTGCATTCTCTTCATCAAATCCCCTCCAATCCGATCTTCTAAGTTCCAATCGACAACATAACCATTTTTTGGATGTATGGGTTGACCCGAGTTCTACCTTAGTTCTCCAACAAAACCCTAGAAACGATCGACCCCTCTGGTAAACCAGAAGTCAACACTGCGCACAAAGTGCACAATGCAGTCTCACCCGATATGGCTTATGGGTGATTTCATGACTCATATTTCTACAATCGTGGAAGGGATGTTGCTACTGGGATGTTAGGCATATTATTCTTCTACTTCAACATTCATCATTCTACCAAATAATCATTCATATTTACCATTCATTTACCCCTTAACATTGATGGTGCATAACTAATCTAGTGCGCGCTGTAAAATAACCTTAACGGATTCATGCATTTAGTCATTCATTGCAACACATAAAAGGAACCATTTCACACTGTGACACAATGATTTACCGTGGTTCAACCCCGGGCTACGTCTACAAAGACTTGGCAGTCTATGCTTATTTATTCATCTTCCTCAAAATATAGTGTTGCGCACATTACATCATAATTTTAGTAATGGTGAGGCTAACCAATGTCACAAAAATATCCATAGCTTGCGACCTAACCCTCAGTTACAACTAAAAAATAGACTCATCTCCAAAGCTGACTCCAAAACTGCACAAAAATTACTCTAACTCTTCTCACTTGCTAGATACTAGATGATCTCTTCAGATCTTACAATGCCTACTTATACTACCAAAATGGGTAAAAACCCTTACAATAGAAACCCAAAAACCTAACCCTAGTGGATTAGGTTTGTACATATAGTAACTCCTTTCACGCGACTGGTCCTCGATCCAACCCTTCCTTGCTTTGACTCTTCTTTTCCTTGCACTTCTTTTCCTTCTTTCATGGCACTTCTCTTCCTTGTTTCCCAACATGCTACTTTCCTTATCTTCTAATGCACACTCCATTTGTGGTCCCTTTCTCAACTATCTTCCAAAAATGCTGCACATTTCCCCAAAATATCCTACTCCAACAAGCCCCCAACACTAACCTATGGTTCGTCCTGAGCCACTCAAGCAATATTTGCATCTCTGACAGACTTCTCCAAATTATGGATTCTACGTGAAATCTCTTCAGCACGAGTCTTCAACTATGCGCTTTTCTCAACAACATACTCCACAGTCTACGTAGTGAGATGTTCCTTAGCATCTCTTCAGCCTGCAACCCAATATTTTCCATTTGGCCCTTTGTTGTATCCATCTCTATCAAAATATTCTCCACATCTTCCTGTAATGGCTCTAGCTGAGCTTGCCTCATCTTCTTCTCTATTTGCACATTATTTAATTTTGCATGTAAGTTTTTTAACTCCTGCATGCTTCTCACCCTCTCCTAAATGTTCATATCCTTCTACTTTTTTTTTCAAATATTGTGTCGTTGTATTAATTCCTTCCTCCTTTTGTTACAATGCCTGCAACTTTTCATCCTCTTGCAGACTTTTCCATAGTTCCACACTTTTTTCATATAGCTCTGCAATGTCCTTGATACTCTGCATCATGTTCTACATGTGCCCTGCATCCTCCGACTCTCTATGTGAGTGCAATTTTGGTGGCATGCTTGGGTTCAATAGTGCCATTAAGTACATTATGTGACTATTATAATCTTACATCGCATGCACGATCTTCCCAATTTTCTCCTCTTTTTGTAAATGCGCCCCTGCTTGTGCATTGTCTAGAATGAACTTGAAGACTTTTTCTATGCGCTGCTCAATCTGCCAATGTGCTTATTTTCCTTGTCCTTATCAACCTTCACTTCATTGAGATTTATCTTTAGTGCATCATTTATGTCCTTTGTTGTTTGTAACTTTGTTGCATTCGCACGTGCTCTAGATTGGATTTCCTGTGCAATGCTAACTTGCAGTTTGTACATCTCTTTCGTGGGGATATTTTCCAAATCCAGGTCCAAGTGAGGAATATCCTTCATCTGTTTCTACACTATCTCCTCGTCCAACTGCATCATATCCAGAGTAATAAAAAATTATCGCTTCCTGACGCTATAATTTTGATTCTTTCCTATGATGGGACAATATTTTCTTGAGCAGTCTGTTGTGGCTATGCCTTTTCCTTTGGTTGCACTAGGATCAGTTGCAGTTGTGACAAAGTTTCCTTAACTTATGATAGTTTCTTTATGATCTCCTCTCTTTGCTTCTCTGTGTCATCCCACAACTCTGCTACATGGTCTTGCACTTTTTCTGCCACCATCTCCACATCACCTTCTTTAATTGTGAATTCTGGGACATCTTTGTGTGCCTTCATATTTTTCCTCCATCCTTCTTCCTACAACACAATCCTCTTCTTTGGCAGAGTATCTTTTTGTGTTGAATTTGTGGGTACTTATATGTTTGGGATGTCTCCTCCTCCTTGTTCCTCATGCGCGGGAACATTTATTTCCTTATGTGTACTTCCATTAGTCTTCTTCTATTATGCTCCTCCGTTGGTCACTCCATCGTGATCCTTATCCTACATAGATGGATTTGGAATGGACTTTTGTTGTCTTGGTTTATTTACTATTGCATTCCCTCCAATGTCCTTTGCGCGCTCTACAACTTTCCTGGTGTTTGTTGTCGGACTGTTGGTTTTCTGCGACATACCAGCTTCTACTGGTTGTTTTCCTTTTTGGCCCTTCTTTGGTGTCATTGGTACCATCCACTCATCTAGACAATATTTCATGGCCTATTGGACTTCTTCCCCAGTGACACAATACCTCATCTGCAACCAGTTCATCTTTGGTTCCCCTTTGTCCCGAATCCATACATTGTTCATTGATACCTAAAAATTGGCTATATCCTTGTGTTCCTCCACCACTTCTGGTGGTATTGTCCATGTTTTATCTACCTTATCCTGTATTTCCTCCAAATATATCTCAAATATGCTAGAGTTGGAATTCCTTTATTTTGCGGTTGAAGTGTGCCATAATGTTTCATACTGTGTTGCACGACTCTTTCCTATCCTTTGACAAAACATGCTATATTTGGGGTGTCTCCATCCTACCAATGCTATAAGTATGATCAACCATGAGTAATGAAACTGTGTCCCCAAGTCTTGTGCATCTTTGCAATCATCCAAAAATAGGTTTAATAGATACAGACTCTAGCTAAGTAAAGTCCCCTTCGTACACTACGCGATTGTTTGTATCATTCCTTCTGGTGCCTCTTCCTTGCAACACTTCCTTAGACATTTGCATGCCATTAACTTCACTTCCAGTCTTGTCGTAAGTTCATTGATCTTATTGATTATAATTCCCCTGGACCCTCTCATTGTTCCTTCAACCTCAATATCTACTCTTGTAACAACTCTGGGAAATAACATAAATATGCCTCATGCAAATCAGTAAACACATACCTCTGTAAATACCGGTGCAGTGTATACCTGGAACTTCTATTGTCTTTCTACGTAAAATTGAGTTGCTTTGTTTCCAACCATCTTTCAATCTCTTACTTAGTTGGTTTCCATGCCCAAAACATCCCTTTCTACCATTGCATTATCTTCATCAAATCCCCTCCAATCCGATCTTCTGAGTTCCAACCAACAACAAAACCATTTGTTGGATTTATGGGTTGACCCAGGTTCTACCTTAGTTCTCCAACTAAACCCTAGAAACCATCATCCCCTCTAGTAAACCAGAAGAAGAAACTGCACACAGAGTGCACATCACAGTCTCACCCGAGATGGCTTATGGGTGATTGCATGACCCATATTTCTATAATCATGGAAGGGATGTTGCTCCTAGGATGTTAGGCATATTATTATTCTACTTCAACATTCATCATTCATATTTACCATTCATTTAACGCTTAAAATTCATGTTGCATAACTAATCTACTGCGCGGTGCAAACAAACCTTAATATATTCATGCATTTATTCATTCATTCAACATATTAAGCATTGCAACACATAAAGGAACCATTCCACACAATGATACATTAATTTATCGTGGGTCACCCCCCTGGGGCTACATCCACAAAGATTTGGCATTCTATGCTTCTTTATTCATCTTCCTCAAAATATAGCATTGCGTGCATTACATCACAAGTTTACTAATGGTGAGGTTGAACAATGTCGCACCAAGCTCCACAGCTTGCGACCTGGCCCTCAGTTACAACTCAAAAATAGACTCATCTCCAAAACCGACTCCAAAACTGTGCAAAAAGTACTCTAACTCTTCTTACTTGCTATATACTAGATGATCTCTTTAGATCTTACAATGCCTACTTATACTACCAAAATGAGAAAAAACCCTTACAATAGAGACCCAAAATCCTAACCCTAGTGGATTAGGTTTGTCCACATAGTAACTCCTTGCGCACGGCCCGTCCTCGATCCAACCATTCCTTTCTTTGACTCTTCTTTTCCTTCTTTCTTGGCATGTTTTTCTTTGATTCCTGGCACACTGCATTCCTTGTCTTCTAACGTGCACGCCATTTGTGGTCCCTTTCTCAACTATCTTCCAAAATTGCTGTGCATTTCCCCAAAATATTATGCTCCAACATGTGCCATGTGTTTCAATGTGATAGAAGGAATACAACTTAGGAAAAAATCTAAGTATGGGAGATAGACCAGAGGAGAGGGGGAACATATGGCTATTACAAGGAGGGTGATTGATTATTTTGCAATATGTCTTGGGAAGCATCCCATTTTACTTGAATTCCATAGATAAAGTCTCGAAATGAATTCGTATGTAAATAAGAAAGATTAGCTTCCATTTTCTCTAGACTGGCAACATGAATTTAGATGACAACCTGCTAGTTAAGTGGTCCAATATTTCTCAGCCTGAGAGCCTAGGAGATTGGGGAATAAAAAAACATTTACCTCTTCAGCCAGGTTCTAGCTACTAAAAATATTTAGCAACTTATGTATAATAAATCGCTCTGGGGAAGGGTGGTGTCCTTGAAATATTTTGCAAGACTTCTAGTGGAAGACTGGTTTCATTTACCCCGCAAATCGGCCAAAAACAACTCAATTATTTGGAAATCCTTTATCGAAGATTTCCCTCTCATTGGAAACTAAACAATGTGGAAAATAAGAAATGGAAAAAAAGTTAGAATATGAGAGGACCCATGGGTAGGAGCTGATGAGGATTTCAAGCTCTTGGAGGATATTCTTGCAAAAATGCACAATCAAGGTATTTCTTTCCTATTGGATGCCAAAGCTCTTGATCATTTTAGGCCTAGATGATTTGATTGGAAGTTTGGTATGGATCTCGGTTTAGAAGGCAACTTGCAACAAAATGGAAAATCTATGTTGGTAAACTCTGCTCCAATTTCATCAAGCTAATCGAAGAAGAGGATGATACACTATGATGGTCTAAAAATACTCAAACTAAAGGATTCACTACAAAAATCAATTATAAAGTGTAGGCTAAAGCTGTCTTTCACAGTAAAAAACATTGGTTGTGGGTTTAGGTGTGGAAATTGCATGCTCTGTTGAAAACAATTATTTTGATGTGGTTGGCACTACAGAACAAACTATTGACATGGGACAATGGACTCAAATGATATTTTGTAGGCCCTAACAGATGCTCTTTGTGTAGACATGAATTTTAATTAGTGAAACACGTTTTTGTTTCATGCCCCTTTTCAGCCCAGGTGTGGTCATCAACTAAAAAAAAATCAAACCAAAGGCAAGATGGAATATGTTGTTCCTTGAGGATTATTTAAAATCATGGTTATCAGATGTTGCTATGAAATGTTTCGGATCTCTTATGTGTTTCTTCATCTATTTTATTTGGTAGGCACACAACCTTTGCTTATTTCAAGAAAAATAGATTCCCATTGAGGTGGTGGTAGGCATGGTTGTTAAGCTCTTTTAAGATTTCAATTGTGAATATGCACCAACTATCCATTCCCTCTTTGGACTTCGATATTCCTTTGGGTTTCTTTGATGGTGCAAGACAAGGGCATCCCCACAGGTGCGAGATAGGTGTGGTTCTCTATTTAAATGCCTCCCATTATTTTCATATTCATTTTTCTTTAGGTTGTGGATCCAATTCCAAAGATAAGTTTTCTTCCTTGTGGGTGTTGCTGCACTTTGCCACATCTCATCGGGTGACTGAATTGCAGGTCTTGGGTGAATCTAAGGTAGTTATCGATTGGGCTAACAACAAATTCAAAGTGTAGGTAGTTCATCTGCAGTCTCTGTTGAAGCAGATCTGTGACTCTATTCTTGAATTTGAATGGACATCATTTTCCCATATCTATAAAGAATTAAACTCCAAGGTTGATGATATTACTCTTCATGATGGCTCGTTCGTCTCTCATGAATACTTCAATGGCCAAGTTCTTGAGGACATGTCTTTCCATCTCTAGTTTCTCTTTCGTCCTTCATTCTTTAATGCCTCTTATGAATTTGTATTGGGCTATACGAATTTGTGTTTTTGTAAGTATGTAGATGAAGAGTCTAATTTAATCGAGTAATGCACCTCCATCTCTTTTGTGTAGTCCCTTTTGGGGAGTAATATCTATATTCGTCAATTGGAATATAAAGTTTTGTTTTCTTTTAGGAAAAAAAGAAGTTAATATTGAAATATTTTATTATGGGCCTTGAAATATTTTTTCTTATTAATATTTTTTAAAATGTCAGATGTCAACTCCATGCTAAGCATTGAAAGAATTCCACATCTCTCTCACTAAACACTTATCAAGGGATTCATAATTATTTTTCTTTCAATTACTTTTTATATAAAGAGAGGATGGATATGAAAATATTTTATTTAAGTTGGGTATTGAAATATTTTATTTCTTTTTATATAAAGAGAGTATGGATATGAAAATATTTTATTTAAGTCGAGTATTGAAATATTTTATTTATGGTTCACATTGAAATATCTTCTTTTGTTAATATTTTTTTAAATGCTACTTGTCAACTCCATGTTAAGCAAAGAAAGAATTACACATCTCCCTCATAATGGAATGTAAAAAACACCTATCAACTCAATGATTGAAATGTTGTTTTACATGAAAAAAATTGATAAATTCATATTCTTTTAAATATTATAAAACAATTTAAAAATAACCATTAAAATGTTTAGGAATATGATAAAAAAGGACTTCCAAAATTGATAACGATGTAGATGTGATGTAAGTTTTTTTTGGGTCATTTCTTTTATTATATTTTAATGGTAATTTTTTCAAATGCAATGCAAAGGAACTCTATGTATCTTGATGAGTTTAATAGTAAAAAATTTCAATGTGATTATTTTAATGGGTAAGATGTTGATGTGTTAGCATTATGTTATGTTAAATAATTCTATATTAATTTTTTTAAAGTGGGCTCAATTAAAAAAAATAATAATAAAAATAATAAAAAATAACAATTATAGACACTCATTATGTAAAACTTCAAATGAAATAAAAAAAAAATTACACCTTAACAAATTAAATACTTGTAAATATTTGATAGATTCCAGATGGATCTACCCCAGTTTTTATGATTGATCTACCCAAGTTTTTAAATATGTTGAATTTTTTAAAATGCTCATTAAACTCTTGATTTAAATGTTATTTCAGTTTTTAAGATGGATCTACCCAAGTTTTTAAATATGTTGAATATTTTAAAATCCTCATTAAACTCTTGATTTAAATGTTATTTGGTTAATATTTAGTGTAAATATTAAAAGACTATATTCCAATTTTCTGAATATTATCTACTTCACATAAGTATTATCATTGGCTTGTATCAATTGTCCATAAAAATGGAACTGTACGAAAACGAATGATTTCATAATTGGACAGATTCCGACCAAGTCATACGCACCACGTATAAGCTTCACGTTTTTTCTGGCGTCTCTTTCCCTACAAAGTGACAACGTTGATTCCTATTGACGCAATTCATGACATATGAACCGTACTTTGCGAGCTGCAAACCAGAACGTAGTGACCACCCTTTTATCTTACAGCATCTCTGCCAAGATACGTTCCCTGCATTTTCTTTTTGACGCAACTGCGAAGAAATTGCCCATTTTTTCTCTACTAATTGCCCTAGATGCCCCAAATTCACAAAAAAGTCAATTTCCAAATTATCATAACAGTCCATAAAACTAAGGTACCCCAATCTAATCGAATCGATCTCTCTATTACCATATTTACAGTCCAATAAAATTAGTGACACAGTCCATAGCGCAACTACTTTGGGCAGATATATAATATAGATAGAAATAACATAAAGAGAGCAAAAAACACAGAAATAACTGCTCCTTATAAAACAGCCATATGGAAATAACAGCTCCATATAAAACAGGCATATAATTTTTACAGGAGAAAAGTACATCAATATACGAACACTATAACCAATTTCAGTTGCTGCTGTACATTGAACAAACCATTTAAACAAAATCTTCCATGATGAAGATTCCAATCTAATCCATTCTAATTCAACCCAAGTATTTTAAACTGGCTGAGTTGATTTATTGTAAATCCTGGCTCTAGGTCAGTCGTCAGAACCTAGCTGCTGCGTCTTCTAACATCTGCTTGGCCGCTGCCTGGCTACTATAATCTTCTTCTTTTCTGTTTGCTATTTTAAAATTATAGGACGAGAAGAAGTCTTTGTTTTCTTTTTCCAATTCATTCCACACTGCAAATGCAAAATAATAATAACTGTAAGTAAGCAATTGCAGATAGAAATGGATTTCAATGCAATTGTATATGCTGAAATACGAACCTGTGATCGTTACTACCGGTTGGATATTGGCGTGTTTTGAAAGCGCCTCTACGCATTGACGTTGATCCATGTTCAATACAAGACATTTTTCAATCAAGTGTTGCACCTACACCATCTCCTGATTTGGCGTCAATAATACTGAATACCAAAATTTAATCTACCAACAAGAAATTAAGGATCGATTATTGATAGATAGAATAATTGGTTCCAGAGTCATTCTCTCACCAGGAGAATATATGATGAAGAAGATGATGATGCGTCGGACTTCTGAGGGAGATCTGCTGCAGGTGCCGGCATGTTAACGCTTGCTACATGTTTCATTCTTTCCTTTTTAGGACAAATTGTCATACACAGGAGAATCTCAATACTTCGATTCAATTGGCATACACAGGAGAATCTCAACACTTGGTATAATGAAAATGGAATCGTTCGATGACGGGCGGGCCTCCAATTATTTAGTTGAGACGTTTGCAGACCCACGTGACTACTGGAAAGTTATTGGTTCCAACGGGATATGATTGGATTGTCACTAATTTTTTTTTTTGACCATGAGTATGTTTGTCCAGGCGGGGAACTGCCACGTGGTCGGTGTACAAGACTAAACAGGTCTTATTCCTTCGTTGGAACTTGGAAGCCACAGTTCCATCTCTCTTTCCCATCCAAACGCTATGATCTTTCGATGGAAAAGATTAAGCGGGACGGCGCTAGAAGAAGTTGAAGAAAAGGCAGTGCAAAAGAGAATAAAAATGTGTGGACATACAAAAACTTCAGCAAGGAGAGGGACAGGGCTCCCTTCCCAGTTACTTTTCCTGTAGGTTTTTGGGCGGTGAGATTTTAAATTTCAGGTTAATCTAGATTTTTTATCGTATTTTGGTTGGTTTAAAATGGGGCAAAACCCATAAAATAAAAATCATGGTAAAAATCATGGTGGTGATCAAATTTCCAACTCAAATTATCCTTGAAAATCTAACCTAACCCAATTTTTATCTGCTGTTCTGTTTGCTCCCGAGTTAATTTAGTGCGACGAGTGAAGTTACAAAGGAAGATGGAAAGCCGCCATAAGTAAAAAAGAAAGAGGAAACAAATAAACAAACGTAGATTTATTTGAATTACTTAATTGGAAGTAGAGAGCCACCTAAACAT
This sequence comes from Picea engelmannii, assembly GCA_009831015.1. Taxonomy (NCBI): domain Eukaryota; kingdom Viridiplantae; phylum Streptophyta; class Pinopsida; order Pinales; family Pinaceae; genus Picea; species Picea engelmannii. Next base: position 75,553 of record ML807226.1, read on the forward strand.
TTTGAGAGGACGTTACAAGGTTGGTTATGGAGAGAAATGGGTAGAGAACTAATGCTCCAATTGCAGGGACAAAGTGTCCAAGTAGTAAACAAATTTGGAAAACAAAAATTCAATCAATTTGGAAAAAGAAATGGATAAGACTAGTGATATTGAAGTTTATAATATTGTTTAGATTTATGTTTATTGTATTTTAAGTAATTTAAATCAATTGCATAGATGGATACATATTAAGTTTGGTTTTATTATATTATTAAGAAAGGGGATGTTCATGAGAGTTATTAGAAAGTAATAAAAATGATATTTTGGTATATTTAGGGTACAATTTAGTTTGGGATATATTATTTAGAAAGTAATAAAAATGATACTTTGGTATATTTAGGGTACAACTTAGTTTGGGATACATTACAGTTCAGGGAAGACTCCCTTGTTGGTTGGTTTCACTGATTTCGATTGGGTTGGTGACCTTGATGATCAAAATTATATTGCAAGTTATGTTTTCAGTCTCAATTCTTTACCTGTCACTTGGGATTGTAAGAAACAACAAGCTCGTATTGTTTCTTCAATAGAAGAAGAGCATTGAGCAACAATTGATGCAAGTCAAGAAGCCTTGTGGATTCTATAGATCATTTCAGAGTTTGGATTCCAACAATAGTTTCTGATCAGACTTTGGTGTGACAATCGAAGTGCCATCAAGCTCACCAAAGATCCAGTTCAACATCAACACAACAAGCACATTGAGAATTCAATAAGCCTTGTGACTTTGACAGATCCTTTAAAAGTTTGGATTCCAGCATTAGCATTTGACCACACTGTGGTGTGACAATTAATGTGTCATCAAGATTTCCAAAGATCTAGTTCAACATGAGCACAACAAATACATTGAGCTACACATGCACTTTATTAGAAATATTATTCAAGATTGCATTCTCGAATTGCTCTTTCTCCCTATAGATGATCAAGTTGCAGAAATTTTCACAATGTTTCTTACAAAAGTAAAGTTTTCTAAACTTTGATCTATGTAGGAGTTCATGAAGTTTTCATTAAGGGGGGAGAGACTCTAATGCCCCCTTCCTTCTCCTATAGTGTAATCCTTTGTAAATCCTTTAATCCTATCCCAAGTTGCTCTTATGTGGGGATGCTAGGATATTTAAACACTTGGAAGTTAGTTAAGATCAACTTGGTCTAATGTTTCTTTAGGTAAAGTGTGTTTCATTATTATGCATTTGCACTTATGTAATCTGATGGTCACAATATGTTCTAGACATAAAGTGATTCAATAGTTCATATTCTCCTCGATCCTAACGATCAATCTATGTCTTAACACTTGATTGGTACATGATCTCTATTTAAAGAGCATGGAGGGGAATTTGCTGAAGATTGATTGCGATTTTTTTTTATGTAAATTTGTTTCTTTTCCATTAATATATTTCCTCAAGTGGTCGCGTTGATTGGGGTCATGGACTATTTCCCTCTTTGAGTCTTTTAATCATGCAATACACTAGTGCATTGATCATTGATTTGTTGAGTGTGAGTAATTTCTTAAGGTGTTCAATTTGTGTGGAAATACATTGTTTTGTCGAATATAGTCTTATTTTTGGAACAAGTATTGAGAGATTAATTGTGTATGCAAGTTGAAAGTGATCCGAATTTTATGAGCATAATGAAATGAATACAGATTATTAATAGGTGCTTAACACAAAATAACAGAGATACAGTAAAACTGGTTTTCTATTCAATAAGGAAATAAGTTGAAACTGTAAAATGCAGCGGAAACAAGCTTGCTGGAATGGTGGCATCTTATCTCTGAGAAGAGATGTGACGGTTGCACTCATTCACAAGAAGATGATTACAATGAGGCTCTGAAGGCCTTTTTACAATAAACAGGAATGACAAAAAACCTAGACATCTGAAAAACTAACCCTAGGAGATGAAGTTGTTGGATTAT
>ML807226.1:84553-102272 GCA_009831015.1 Picea engelmannii
GGGGGGGGGGGGGGGTGAATCAGTAATAACGTAATTATAATCCTTTTCTTCAAATGTTATATCACCATTTTATTTGAAACAAGTGCCTAACTACTACTGTCATGTGGATTTTTCTCGAGTCTAGGTCAGTTAATGCTCGTCGTTGTTTTCAATTTTTAGGAGTCTAGAAAACTTAAAGAACACTCCATTCAACTCCTTTCCCATGAGTAATATACCAGGGTTTTGTAAAGGAATAAACTTACTTCTTCTAGATGTCCTCCTTATTTCTTATCTACATGAGAACACAATCAGCTTATGCCTTTGTTAGTAACACCATAAATCACTATCTACACACACCTATATACATATATGTACAAAGTTAAATCAAATCTCATAAAAAAAACTTACAATGGTGGTTCAGCTGGAGGAGAACCCCTCTTGCTTGCCAATTGCATTTCAGAATTCTAAAGAACTTGTTTGATAAAATCCTCTTTAGACATAGGCTTGTGATAGACTTTTACAACAAAGGAGGTATGATCATCAATAGTATTTATCTTCACTGAACCATTGTCATAAACTGTGTCTACTTCATAGGGTCCCAACCATCAAGTGTGTTAGCACTAGAAGTCACCTCTGGATTGTGACAAAGGTGCACCCAGTACCCATCAGTTTGTATGTCACAATGAATAATTTTAAGGGGGGTCTAATGGATGCAAACTAAGGATTATATCATTTTAACTCAGAAAACTGGGCTGGTGTGCACATGCAGATGAGGTATTGATCTAATTTCAGTCAGCAAGTTGTAGCAAGGGTGAGTAGGGGGGAGAACTTGATAAGAAAGAAGAAGTCTGCTATGGACATCCGGTCTTCCAGCAGCTTGAGGAGGAAAAACTCAGAAGACAAGATCCTCTTGGTTCAAAGTTTCAGGGAATTGGATAAATTTATTACTGAACCAAAATCAAACATACATCAAAATTAAATAACAACAACCTGAAATGATCATCCATGCCCGAGTCATTAATCATTGGGGGAAAAACAACACAAGAAACTGATTAAAACTGGTCTTGATTCCACTGTGATCAAACCTACATCACAAGAACATAACTACCCTCAACTGGATCATCCATGCCTGAGTGTCCTAACACAGTTGTTATAGAGAGATGAAAGGAAATTGACTTACATTAAGCAAGAAGTCTCAAATACAGATACATAACCAGAAGAACCAGAGATTCATTAAGACTTTACAATATGGGAGCGTAGCTCAACCATTAACCTTAACAAAATATGACGAAGACTCTTATATACTCAGAGAAAAACTACAGAAGCGTGCTCGAGTCTCTATATTGAAGGCATTACATCTGCATGCTTCCTTGCAGACTGTGCATGAAGTCTCCTGTCAGAAGTGAGCTCTGTCAGATGCAATCATGCTCCAAGAAGGTTTTGTAGCTGAGCCGACTTGCTGATAGTCCTTTATCAGGATTTCCATTTATGGTGGAAACGATGTTCAACCACCATGAACTAACCTCAATAACTACTTCATCGGGATCAAGAAGGCCTAAGTCGGCACTGCACCTAAGGAATTTGGCGGCCTCTACATCCTTCCATGTGGATCTAAGTTAGATGCTTGCAGGGAGGTCTAACAGCGGACGTGGCTGCTGACGAAGTGATTGGTGCACTTGGCATGGAAAAGTGGATGGGAGGTGGCCAGGTGGACAACCGAGGATGGGAAGAGGAGACTGAGGATAGCGTGGGGACCACACAAGCGGGAGTTGAGGTGTAATGGGATGGAGCTGATGTGGAGAAAGGTGGCACAGATGGTGAGAGATGAGAAGAGGACAGGTGTCGGTGGGACAGTTTTGCAGTGACCACTTTTCGATCTGGGATAGGGCGTTATACGCACATGTGCATATCAGGGTTGCGAAAATTGGTTTGACTCTTCACTGCTTTTTGGCCCGATATGCGTCTCCGACTGACACGTCGCTTCTCCATAAAACCATGGTTTCAAACCTAGCCCACCCTACAAATTTTAACATCCACACATGTTCAGGCCCCGATATGATCAATGACCGTCGATTTGGGGGAGAGGTGAGATATAGGCACATTGACTACTTTTAGTGCATCCACCAAACTTTTATCCACACACTAACTTTGGATTCCTTCCAAATGTGTTTAGAGGTAGCGCCACACTGAACTTGTGTGAGGGAAAACCCCACCATTGTACTTGCCTCGGCTTTCTTTGCATGCTGACAGTTGTTGCCTGCGTCTTGGAATAATAACAATAATGTGCTAGCATTAGGATCCATGGGGGATGGCTTGCTCCCTGTGAGATGCCAAGAACTCGCAGTTTCAATCGCCTTGTTGTTGGGTTGTGGAGTCTCCTACTAAAAAAAAAAAAACATAGAATAGGAACGATATTGACAATGGTGGGACGTCAGATGTGGCTTCAGAATTTTTTTTTTTAGGAAGTGACCATTTACAGGGCCACCAAAAAATTCGTCACCCTCCAAATTCAACAATATGTAAGTGTTGTTTGGAAATTCTTCAAAAATCTTGAAGGGCCCAATCCAGAGGGATTCAAACTTACCATGCTTTCCCTTGTCCTATCTGTGTGTATCCCATTTAAGTACTAGATCTCCCAGCTAGAAATCCTCCTTTCTAACTTTCCTATCAAAACTCTGCTTGATCCTCTGCTGACGGTCATGTGCTCTATCCTTCATCTGCTCTCTTGTTTTTTGCACTTCTAACAGCTGATGTATCCTCCTGATCATGTCATTAGGCTCATCCTGGTAGTCTTGGAAGAATTTTTCCATAGGCAAGGCAAGTTGATAAGGGAAAATGACCTCAACTCCATAGATAAGCTCAAAAGGAGAGGTTCCTAGAGACCTCTTCGTTTTCACTCTGTCATCCCATAGAGAAAAATTGAGCTTTGAATCCCACTCCTTCTTATTGTCCTCTAGCAATATTTTGATAATCTTTATAAGGATTTTTTTAGAGGACTCTGCTAATCCATTGCCTTGGGGGTAGTAGGGGGTAGAGTGGATTAATGAAATCCCGAACTACTCACAAAATTTGATCAATGGCTCGGACTTGAAGGATGTAGCGTTATCAGTGATGATTCTATTTGGGAAACCAAACCTTGCCATAATATCTTCATTAAAACCAATGATCACTTTGTGAGAAGCACTCCTTGTGGGGATAGCTTCTATCCACTTGGTGAAATAATCTATTGCAGTTAATATCCACCTGTGTTGACCACTTGAAGAAGGATGAATTTCCCCAATAAATTCTAGGCCCTATTGTTGAAAGGGTCCTGAAGCTACCACATGATTCAAAGGCAGAGACTTGAGCTGCTACTTTCCTCAGAATTTTTCACATTTGATACAAGCCCTGACTTTTGCACAGACATTGGTGAACAGAGTAGGCCATAACCACCCATCCCTAATAATTTTGTAGGTTGTGGTTCTCCAAAAATGATGTCCCCCACACAAGTTGTCATGAAAATCAAACATAATCTTTTGGGATTCCCATGGGTCTAAACATCTCAGAAGCACTCTTAAAGGGTCTTTCCAATACAAGACCTGGTCAATAAGGAAATATCTAATTTCTTTGAGCTTTAAATCTCTTGCCTTGCTTTTTTCCATTCCATCAGGAGGTCGCAACTCTTGTAGAAAATATATAATGTCTTTATACCAGGTGCATTTTTCCAATGGAGGGTCGTCCTGAGGGATTTTATCAGGAACTTCAGCCTGCTGATTTTTTGAGCAAGTGTGTATGAAGTTAACCTCCAAAGATTTACAATTAGATTCAGCCAATAGCTTGGCTAAACCTTGGCCTTTAACTAGTTTGGTGGGTTTTATTTACAGCTCAAATTCAAGGATTTTGGCAATCCACTTACTCCTTCTCCCGTCTATGTCAGGCAGAATGAGAATGTCCTTCACAAAAGATGAAGGAATGTATGCAATGATATTCGAATGCGGAACATAGACTCTGAAATCCTTGAGGGATTTCACCAAGGCATAGGCTTTCTTCTCCATGATTTCATATATGACTTCTATGTCTCTTAGTGCTCTGCTGAAAAAAGAATCGGGTTGTTCCAGCCCTTCAACATTCTTCTGCAACAAAACAACTGCCACTATGTCAAATGAGGCAAAGGAAAAGATTAAGAAATCCTTGGAGTATTCAGGACTGATGAGCATTGGTGCCTCATTCAGTGCCTTCTTGATTTGGTCGAAAGAATTTCTAGACTCAATAGTCCATTTTACTTCATTCCCCTTCCTGAGCATGGTTGTGATATGCTTCACCAATTCAGAAAAATTTGAAACAAACCTTCTCAGAAAATTGATTTTGCCTAGGAAAGACTGGACTTCCTTCCTGGATCTGGGAAGTGACAAGGTTTGAATAGATTCCACCCTGCTTGAATCAATCTTGACCCCTTCAGATGATACTATGTGTCCCAACCACTTTCCCTCTTGCATGGAAAATAAAGACTTTTTGGGATTTAGGGAGAGACCAAATTTTCTGAATTTAAGGAAGACCCTTCTCAGATGCTGACAATGTTCTTTATTAGATCTGGAAAAAAATGTAATTTCATCCAGGTAGATGACTACAAATTTGTCCCTTTCTCCAATAAAATATATGTCCATGGCTCATTGAAAAGTTTCCCCTGCGTTCATCAGTCCAAAGGGCATTTTGGCATACATGAATGTGCCCCAAGGAGTAGTGAAGGTTGCCTTTTCTCTGTCTTCAGGCAAGACATAGATCTGATTGTAGCTAGAAAATCCATCAATCATGGAAATCTCGGATCACCTGTTACCCTCTGCAATATATGTTCCATCTTTGGCAAAGGGTAATTGTCCTTCTTAGAGCTCCTGTTCAGTTTCCTGAAATCAACACATAGTCTGATTTCTCCATTCTTCTTCCTCATTGGAACTAGGTTGGCTACCCATTCAAAATATCTCAAAGGGACAATAATATGAGCGTCCAGTAGCTTCTTTACCTCCCTTTCATTAATAGGCAACAACATAGGATTTAGTTGTCTTAATTTCTGCCTAAATGGTTTGGCCTCCTCTTTCAATGGAATCTTATGCTCAATAACGTTGGTTTCATATGTTCGGAGGTCTTCATTGGTCCAGGAAAACACATCAACAAATTCTCTTAATAACTCAGTATAATCGACCCTTTTTTCCTTCGACAAGCTGCTTGACAACTTGACAAATTTTCGATTCCTCTCTATGCCAATATTACACTTAGCCACATCAACATCACCATTTGAGACTTTACCCTTCACTGCCACATAATTTCTGTCAAATAATCTTTCCATAGGGACCAGTCGCTTTGAGATGTGATTGCTAGGAAACTGAACAATATGATGATCAACAATTTTGTTTAGAAAAAACATTAGAATGAGGATCTATTCTAGAGTCAGGATCTTGATCAATGTGTAATGCAGAAAACTCACCAACGGTCTCCAAGAACCTTTTGATCTAAAGATCATCCTTGAACACTTTCCAATGCTTTACATTGTCAGGTATAGAGGGTCTATATTTTACTTCTATATCATACCTCAATTTAGGTGGCAGAGGGACTCTGAAATTACTTGTTGAGACAGCCAGAGAATCGGCCATGGCATTCTCTTCTCTTGGGACAAATGAAATGTTAAAAGTTGAGAAAAAACTGTCAAGGAGGTCCCACACTTCATTTCTATAAATTTTGAGCCGAGGGTGTTTGGCCTGATAAGTATTTATGATCTGTTGGACGATCAACTCAGCATCCCCAAACATTGATATCTCTTTAATCTCCATGCTTTTTCCAGCCCTCAATCCTAGAAAAAGATCTTCATATTTTTCCACATTGTTGGTATAATCAAACTCTAATTTGTATGACATAGATATAATTTCTTGAACAGGTGAAACCAATACCACTCCCGCACCAACACCTTCTCTAGAAGAGGCTCCATCGAAGAACATTTTCCACACAGAAGTAATGGGAGGAGAATCCTCGCAGAGAGTAATGGACTTTCTGATCTCAAGAGGAGGTTCAGAGGCATCAGTGAGCTGCAATAAGATGGATCCCAAATTAGTGTCAAGTGAAAAGATAGGATGATTGGTGGTTGTTGGCATAGGGGCATACCCAGGGTTCAACGCTTCAATAACGCACCAACAAAACCATAGCTACCAGCCCTTTCGGCAATACTTGTGAATCAGATGAAGTCTCACCCGAGGTAGAGGCAGGGGTGGTTACAGGACTCCAGTGTTTGCAACCTTAGCTGGGACACAGATCTATGATTACAGCACCTTAACAAAGCACTTAGAAATTATCATTCATTAGTATCTAGCCTATATTTACTTCACAGACAAAGCCCTAATAACAGAGCAATGCAGTATTCATCTAGATCTAATATATTGAAGCACTAAGAATATCAACACAGATCATATCTAGCATATTATTCACATCATTAAGCACTGAGCTATCATATCATGTCTATATAAGCATCCATTACTACACTAAGCATTAACCATATGAACAATAAAACAATCACAATGCACAAAGCAACCATAACAAAGGATATATGAGGTTCACCCCCATCCTGGGGCTACGCCCACCAACTCTTCTTCTCTTTATTATCTTTAGTCAATCGTCTACATGAATAGAGCCACAAGATCCTACTCCGCATAGGACAAGAGGTCTGTGCGCACTCAGCCAGATCTTCCTTCCCCGAGCTAGGTTACACCACAAAGCCTTCTTACTGTCTATACACAAGATTCTTACAATCACTTGCACTTAACTCTGCAAGTTCTTAACACATATCATGCACAAAGCATCCACAAATATTCGCACTTAGCACCTTTGGCCTCTTCCTACATCACATAGATATCTATTTATACATTAAAAAATGGACCTAAACATGGGTAAACCCATGGACCGACATTCCCATACCCGTTACATAAGCCCCAAACCCCAAAAGTCCTAAAAAGGGGCCGAGATTATGCAATCTCTGCTTCGACTTGCACTCCACCTTGGATAGCCTATCGAAGTCCCAAAATAGTTCAAACTTGACCAAGGATCTCCAAAACTTGGTCAAGGGACAACAGTGGGGTCTACCTCATCACTAATAATGTAGGCCAACTGATCCTCTCTGTATAGTCTTCTGTAATGTTCCTCTAAGACTTTTTATACAAGATCTTGACAAGAGCATGCCAAACTTGGGGGGAACATCAACTACCACAATATCCATGACCATACTTTTCATGGGTAGCTAAAAGAAGGTCACAACTAGATCTTTAGTAACCCCAAGACATTACACCCTCCTTGAATCAAAAGAATACAAATGATAAGATTTTGTGATTTCCAGTCCTAGTTCTTCCATGATAGTTTTGGGCATGAGATTATGAGAGGCCCCTAAGTCTATCAAACATTTATGCAACACCTTATCATGTAGGTTCAGGGATGTATAAAAGGGAGCGGATGAATCATCTCTATCTTCTACCATAGGACCTAAGATGACTATTGGTTTTTCATCTTGCAGATTTACTGAATCTGTTGAATGGCAAGATGGCTCAGACTATAACAACTTAGAGAGGGATGTTTTGAAGTCTTCGTGCTTGACCAGTTCTGAGAGGGGCACATGGATTCTAATTTTTTGAATTTCATGCTTGAAGATAAAGGAGGAAGGGGGCTTCAGAATTTCTCTCACTTCTGGGACAAGACCTTTAGCTATTCGTGAGGGATTTTGAGTTTTCTTCTCCTGGCTATTGCTTGCTACATCTTTGACATGGTTTTCTGCTCTAGTAGGATGCTCAGGAGCATTAGGATTTCCTCCTTTCTTTTTGGACCTGAGGTTGTATCTATTTGGGTTGTCGCTGGCCTTATCCCCCTTGCTCATCTTGTTTAATTGGTTGTCCATGAGAGACTCTTCGTATTCTGATTGAGTTAAGTGAGGTGAAGAGGATGTATCTTCAAGACAATGAATTTCTGGATCGAGGTCTTCTTCCTCTCCACCCTCATCTATAACAAGGTTTTTTTGAAGAGGGGTCTAGATTTTCTAATCATCCCTATCTATGTTCCGAGGTTCTCTTTGCATAATCTGAGGAGCATTGTTATTCAGCCTTATGAAGTTTCATCTGTTATCAAGTTTCATGTATGCTTCCCTTCTAATTCCAACCTTTCCATCCTAGTGGAAAGTTATTTTAGTAACTTGGTTACTTCTTCCATTTGAGAGGGGGGGGGGGCAGAGGAACTGGAGGTTGAGGCTTCAGATCTTCCTTTTCCTCTATCTCTATCAGCCTTATTCCTGAGTCGGTCAACTGCCAATATGTTAGACTCTACTTCCAGGGATGCATCTTGCATATGAGCCAAGGAGGTATCTCTTATCTCTCTTAATAGGAGGAAAAGGTTAGGGTCAAAAGCACTAGCATATGTGATTTTGGCAGAGGCTTCTGTGGTCTTTATCTCAGTAGGGGTCTTATTGTACATTTTGTTGAATCTTTTGGAGAAGTCAGAGACAGACTTTCCCTCTTTTCTATTTAGGGACCTGAACTTTGTGATATAATACATGAAGTCCTTTTTATCCCCCCATTGTCTCAAGAAGACATCATCTGAAGCCTCAATCCCATCAATGGATCCAGGGGTCAAGGCCCTTAACCACTTTTTGGCTTCTCCATCAAGACTGTGGACAAAAATACTCATCCACACATCTTCATTTACTATGACATAGTTATCAACATTACTATGTTGATAATGTAAAAGCTGCAAGGTGATCCTCTGCAGTGATATCTCCCTCCCCTGTAAACTTAGGCAAATTCTTAAGGTATCCACCGACTGGGAGGGCATTAAGAGGATGAGGAAAAATGAGAAGGGAATATCTGGTGGCTACTATAGCATCCATCCTATTTCTGGGGGGATTAGCTCCTATCATTGAAGCGTGAAAAGGAGGAGAACTAGGAAGGGATTAAACTCAGACAAGGGAGGTTTGAGGAAAGGCTATAGGGCTTGAGGGAACATAAATTTCCCTCTCTGGAGAAGCAAACAAATTAATAGGAGGAGGGGTGGTAAATCCCAAGGTAGGAAAATCTTCTGAGGTGAGGGATCTAAACCACAGTATAACTTTAGGAGATATAGGAGTGACAAGGATTTCTCCCTCAAATCCCAGACCACGAGGGGAAAAATCAACATCAACACTCCCAAAATTTAAAGTTTGGGAAACTCCAACAGAAGGTATAACAATAGAATAAGATGCATAAATTGGAGTTCCTATATGAGGATAATGGAAATCATCAGAAATACCTAGTTCAAAAATAGAAGTACCTTCTTGGAGGGCCTTTCCCTTTTTGATAATTTTCTCTGGGTCAGATTTGGGTGTTGCTAGAGGAAGCTGTGGAGTGGACCTCGTGTGTTTGCCCCTAGAAGCCACAACTGAAACAGTGGAGTCGTCTCAATGGAGTCACCAAAGTGGAGTCTCCAGGTGCATAGTTTCAATCTTTGATGTACTAAGTCATTATGCACCTTCAGAACTAGTAATCTTTGTCATTCAATCCCAGGGAAAATATTCAATTCGTCCCTGGAAACGATGCCAGAAATGTTAGCACCAAAAGTCACCTATGGATTGTGGAAGAGGTAAGCCCAATACCCATCAGTTTGTATGTCACAATGAATAATTTTAAGAGGGGTCTAATGGATGCAAACTCAGGATTATATTGTTTTAACTCTGAAAACTGGTTTGGTGTGCACAGGTAGATGAGGTCTTGATATAACTTCATTCAACAAGTTGTAGCAAGGGTGAGTAGGGGGAAGAACTTGAGAAGAATGAAGAAGTCTTCTATGGACATTCGGTCTTCCAGCAACTTGAGGAGGATAAACTCAGAAGACAAGATCCTCTTGGTTCAGAGTTTTAGGGAACTGAATGAATTTATTACTGAACTGAAATCAAACATACATCACAATTAAATAAAAACAACCCAATTGGATCATCCATGCCCGATTCATTCAACGTTAGAGGAAAAACAACACAAGAAACCGATTAAAACTAGTCATGATGCCACTGTGATCAAACCTACATCACAAGAACATAACTACCCTCGACTGGATCATCCATGCCTGAGTGTCCTAACACAACTGTTACAGAGAGATGAAAGGAAACTGACTTACATTAAACAAGAATTCTCAAATATAGATACATAACCAGAAGAACCATAGCTTTATTAAAAATTTACAATACGGGAGCGTAGCTCAACCATAGACCTTAACAAAATATGAGGAAGACTCCTATATACTCAGAGAAAAACTACATAAGCATGCTCGATTCTCTGTATTGAAGGCATTACGTTTTCATGCTTCCTGGCAGACTGTGCATGCAGTCTCCTGTCAGAAGTGAGCTCTGTTAGATGCAATCATGCACCAGGAAGGTTCTACAGTTGAGCTGACTTGCTGACAGTCCTTTCTAGGGATTTCCATTTATGGTGGAAACGATGTTCAAACACCATGAAATAACCTCAATAACTGCTTCATCAGGTTCGAGAAGGCCCGAGTTGGCACTGCACCTATGGAATTTGGCGACCTCTACAATCTTCCATCTGGATCTAAGTCGGATGTTTGTGGGGAGGTCTGACAATGGATTTGGCTGTTGACGAAGTGATTGGTGTGGTTGGCATGGAAAGGAGGATAGGAGGTGGCCAGGTGGATAGTTGAGGATGGGAAGAGGATACTAAGGATAGCGTGGGGGCCACACAAGCGGGAGATGAGGTGTAATGGGATGAAGGTTATGTGGAGCGAGGTGGCATAGGTGATAGGAGATGAGAAGAGGACAGGTGTCGGTGGGACAGTTGTGGAGCGACCACTTGTTGACCTAGGTTAGGGTGTTATATGCACATGCGCATATCGGGGCTGCGCAAAGTGGTTTGACTCTTCACCTCTTTTGGGCCCAATATGCATCTCCGACTGACACGTCGCTTCTCCACAAAACCATGGTTTCAAACTCGGCCTGCCCTACACATTTTAACGTCCGCGGATGTTGAGGCCCCAATATGATCAACGACCGTCGATCTGGGGGAGAGGTGAGATATAGGCGTGTCAACTACTTTTGGTTCCTTCGCCAAAATTTTATCTGCCTGCTAACTTTGGAGTCCTTCCAACTGTGTTTAGAGGTAGTGCCACACTGAACCTATGTGAGGGAAAAACCCACCATTGTAATTGCCTCGACCTGCTTTGCACACTGACGGATGCCTCCTGCGCCTTGGAATAATAACAATAATGTTCTAATAGAGTGGACAATTTACCCTTGAAATTCTTGAACCTACTGTCATATAGAAGGGCCCAATCACCAGGGTGAAAATATTTCTTCTTGATATACTTGTCATGCCATTTATTCCTTTGTTCTTGAATAAGTGTAGTCCTCTGCACAACATCTTGTCTTATTTCATCAAGTTCATTTAGCTGTAGTATCCTTTGTTTTTGGTCTTCATCCAAATCCATTCCCAATTGCATAGAAGTCTTGAATGTTTTTACTTGAAATCCTATGGGAAGCAACACCTACTTACCATACACTAATTCATAAGGTGTATGGCTTGTTGTGTTTCTCCAAGTTGTTTTATAGGCCCATAAGGCTTTAGGAAACTGACCTACCCAATTTTTATGGTGTAACTAAGTTGTCTTGGGAAGTATAGCCTCTATCACTTTGTTAGTTGATTCCACTTGTCCGTTTTCTTAGGGGTGATAAGGTGAGGATTTTATATGTTTAATATGATATTGTTCAATAATGGATTTGACTAGATTGGAGGTAAATTGGGTTCCTTGGTGTGTCACTATTTCTTGAGGAACATTAAAACTAGTAAATACGTCTTCAAATAGAAAATCAACAATAAATTATTCATTTTCATAGTACAAAGCTTTATCCTCTACCCATTTAGTTAGATAATATGTACATACCAATATATACCTTCTCCTTCCTGACAGGGGGTTGATAGGTCCTACAAAGTCCAAAGCCCATTTCTCAAAGGGTTCAATTACTACTTGATCTTGGAGAGGCATATCATCACTTGCAGTTGGCTTCCCCATCCTTTGAAAATCATCACAACTGACCACATATTTCTTTTCATCCCTGAAAATAGTTGGCCAATAGTATCTGAACTGTAGTATTTTATATATTTTCCTCTTATCAGAAAGTTTACCTCCACATGGGCCATCATGGCAGGCTTTGAAGATATCGTACATCTCATCCTTCCGTACACATATTTTAATCACCAAATAAGGTCCTGTATGGTATAGACAGTCATCATGCCACATATAATTTGCACTTAGCTGAACAATCCTCTATTTTTCGTGAAGGGACAAATTATGAGGTAACTTCCCTGTTACAAGATAGTTGGCCACATATGTATACCAAGGAATGTAAGTAGAAATATCAAATAGACTTTCATCTGTAATATCATCATCCATTGGTGAATTATCACTTGTATGAATAAGTCTAGATAGAAAATCAACAACAAGATTATCTTTTCCAGGTCTGTCAATGATAGTAATATTGAATTCTTGCAATAGTAGCAACCATCTAGTAACTCTCACATTTGTCACAAGCTTATTCATTAAAAATACAATGGTTGAGTGGTTTGTGTGTACAAAAACCTCATACCCTATTATGTAGTGTCTGAATTTATTAATGGCATGAACCACTTCTAATAATTCCTTTTCAGTGACAGTGTAATTCACTTCAGTAGGGGAGAGATTTTTGTTGACAAAGTAGATAACATAGGGCAGTTGTTTTCACTTTGTCTTAGAATATCTCCCAAAGTTGTATCTGAGGCATCACTGCAGATGTGAAAGGGAAGAGATCAATTCGCTCCTCTTAACACAGGGGCACTGGAAAATTTTTTATTTAAAATTTCAAAAGAAATCTGACATTGCTCATCCCAATGGAATTCAACCTCTTTTGCTAATAATTTGAACAGAGGGGCAACCAATTTTGTGAAATTTTGAATGAACCTCCTATAATACCTAGCATTCCCAAAGAAGCTTCTAACTTCTTTATGTGGGCTAGGGATCCTGATTTGAGAAATAATGTCAATTTTAGCAGGATTTACCCTTATCCTAGTACTGGAAATATGGTGACCCAAAATGATCCCTTCAGTGAGCATCATCCTAGATTTTTCATGGCTGAGGGAAATATGAGTTTCTCTACACCTGATCAATACTTTCTCCAAATTGTCTAATTCTTTTTGGAAACCATCCCCATATACTATGAATTCATCCATATAGACATCTACACGGTGATGGGTTAAATCAGAAAAAATAGCTAGGACAACCCTCTGAAAGGTGGCGGGGGAATTACACAAACCAATGGGAAGAACCCTATAAGCATAAGTACCCCATGGGAAAGTGAATTTGGTTTTCTCTTGATCTTTAGGAGCAATTTGGATCTGATTATATCCACTAAACCCATCTAAGAAAGAGAAGTACCTCTTCCCAGACAAGGTGTCCAAGACCTGGTCTATGAAAGGTAAGGGAAAATAATCTCTATACGTAGCCTTGTTCAGCTCCCTGAAGTACACACAAATTATACATTTTATATTCTTCTTAGGGAAAATAACTAATGGGGATACCCACTTTCTATCTGAAATAGGATAAATAAAATTGTCATGTAGGAGTTTTTAGAGCTCTTCTTTCACTATGTCTTTTAAGGCTGGGTTCATTCTTCTTTGGGGATGCCTAACAGGTCTGATGTGATCATTGGTGTAAATATGGTGTATACAAGTATCAGGGTGAATTCCTTTCATATCATAGTAATCCCATGCAAAATCACCGGACTGTCCTTGAATCATTTGGATCAATTTTTGTTGTTGATCTGATTCTAGGCTAGAATTCATATACAAGGATTTTTCAGAAATGATTTCAACATTCCAAACAGTTGACTCTTATTCTCCACTTATTGTTGATATAGTAAATAATGTAGAAGTGGAGGGATTCCAAACCTCTTGAAACTCAAGGATGAAAACATGTGTGAATTATGGAAAAGATTGAGGATACTCAATGCATTCTTTATTGGCTACAAATAGGCTTAAAATATGTTCTTCAGTTTGTTCTTGAACCTTCTTGGCTTGCTCAAGTGTTAACAAGAGTTGAGCACAGTTCTCCTCCCCATAGGTATTCTCCAACCATACATGAACTTCAGTGGTTGGTTGGGCAGGAGGAAAGAGAACAAGTTTATGACTATTGGTACCATTAGAAATTGTCATCTCCCCGGACCGACAACTAATAAATGCATAAACAGTGTCCAACCAAGCTCGACCAAGTACAACTGGATGTTCAGGTTTGGAGTATTTTGAATGAATTGCCAAGAATTCCAGAGGATACTCCCAAGAAGCTAAGGTGATTGTTACATCATCTAGGCTTCCTGCTGAGTTAATGACTGATTTGTCTGCCAATTCCATCAAGGTCTGTGTTGGCCTTAAATTATTTAGTTGCACCGTACACATAGTGTCAACAATCATAACATTTATTGTTTCTCCTAGATCAACAAGTGTATTTGACAAAGAAACACCATTAGTTTCTACAGTCACCATTGGGTTTCCTGGATCATTATGTTTGGATGGGATTTTTGATATAAATTTTGATAGTTTTCCAACCACTTGTATAATAGGAGGTTCCTTCCTCTTCCTTCCAGGATCTTTGATGCAAATATCCCTTATAATTTTAGCATAGATAGGAATATATTTAATGGCTTTTGTTATCACTGAAAAATTGTTCGCAACATTGCACACAATGGCTGAATAAAAAAATCAATGCTAGCAACAATTAGTCCACCTACAACACCAAAATCCATCCAAAGGGAGAAAAAACTATATACTTGGGTCAAAAATCAAAGTGCGCAAATTCACCAAAGGAGGCATGCGCATAGTGCACACAATGTGTAGGCTAATAGAGGCCTCAACGTGCACTGTGCACAAAATGTGTGACTGTCTACGAGAAAATCCGCACACTTATATGAACTGTGAATTTATGGATCTTGTCGGCCCCTCAACCACTTCTAGTCCAACCCCCAACATGATTTGACACTCATATCTGAGCGAAATCTATCTTGGAGGCTAGTCAAAGGCTAGGAATTGCCCTAAAAGGTGCCTTGTTCACACTATGAACAAATTGTATCTTTCCATGAATGGATGTTATAAATATGTGCCATGGGTGTGCTAAGAAAATAATATCTTCAAGGTATTTTTATGTTGCAATAATTCTTCTTTGAAAATCCTCTTTTCTCTTTGAAGCCTTCAAGAACCATTGCAATAGGCCATTCCACTACCCTCTTGAGGAAATAGGCATTGTATTTCTTCATTGTTTCTCATTTCCCCCATTGTATGAAGATAAGAGATCTCAATTAGGGAACTCAAGAGCCCTCCCAAGGAGGAAGAGGGGACTCATAAGTCCTTGCCTTTCTCTACGGTGTTTATCCTATCAATCTATTGATCCATCGGTAGCTATATGTTGGTCATTTTTTAATTTTCATGGTTCTAGTTTCTCAATCTTCTTTAACATTTATTTCTTAGTTGTTTTTAGTTGTATTTATTTTTTTTCATGTGTATTTGGTTTTTCTAATCAACTCAAAAACTTTTGTATTGTTTAGTTGGCTTAACTAAGCATGCAAGCGTTGTGTTTTTGCTCACCCAAGTGAAAAAACGAACACAACAACTTGGAGTAAGGGTATATTTACACATATATTCCTTAGTTCAACTTCTAAGTCATGTCCTAGAGGTACCTTAGGTTTCTTCACAAGTAACCTTTCTGGATAGGGCGGGAGATTAGTTTCCTGACGTATTTCTGATGGTTGAGGAGTGTGAGGAGGAATTTCCTCTTGTACAAGAATGTCTTCTTGTTCATTGGGTTGGTCATATATGTATTCCTCTTCTTGAATAACCACTGTATAATTTGGTTCATTTAAGACTTTCTCATATCTCAATTAAATTTAATTTAGTGAAGTAGGAGCTATTACATAAGTTGGGAAAGTCTGTACTTCAAGATTCTGTACAGGTTGAGTAGTTCTATTGTTTGGATTAGGGATGAGTTGTGCAGGAATATGGGTAGGCCAAGGAGGGTTTGGATTAGGTGCATCTTGCATTTGTTTCTGATGATTTGGGTTCAAAGGTAAGGTGAGTTGTTGTTGCAGCTAGGAAGGTGGAAGTAAAGCAGGTGAATTAAATCATGGTAACAAATGAGAGATATTTGAAGGATATTGTGGGTAAGTAGGAAGAGTTGGTGGTTGAAAAGGAACATTCCCATCTGCAGGGCCCTTCCATCCTTGTTTTCAAGGTTGGATTTGTGGCTGCTAATGTGCCCATTGATAATAAGGCATTGGAGGAATCCAATGTTGTTGTGATTATTGTGTGGTAGGGTCATAAAACATATTAGGATTTTGTTGTCTCCATACTCTCTTGGGGGGATATGATGTTTCTTGAGGTCCCCCCCCCCCTTGAAAATGGCCTTTAGTACAGGTAAATAAGGGAAATAATTGGTAGGTTGATATTCTGTACAAATACCACATATTTCAATAACATTAATGGGACATTCTTTGTCAGGGTGCCTCTTCTTGCACCGAGGACAAAAAATTGCTAAAGTAACATTTTTTTCTTGTTGTTTAATTTTTATTTTCATAGTGTATAACAGGATGTTGATTGTGTTTAGTGTGTATTTTTTGAATTTTTCAAGAATATTCCCTAATTCTACCCTTGTAACACATCATGGAGCAGTTTTGGTAGTTCTTCCCATAGGATTCCTTGCACTTTTTCCTATTTTGGGTTGGTTGCGAGAGTACCTTTTCAATACTCTGCAATGCCTGCAAATGGATTCTGATATACATCTCCAGACCTCATGAGTCTCAGTACCTCAATATATTCATCCCTTACACATTTTAGGAAGATGGTCCTAACTATAGTTGTGTCCAAGGCAAATTGTTTCATCTTTTTATAGTTATATAGAAATCTTTCTAGGTAATCTTCCAAACTTTACTCCTAAGACTACTGCATTTAAAATATGTCATTCCTAACATGTCTAGGTCTGCAATAGTACTGGTATTTCTGGAGGAAGGTTTCCTTATACCATCCCAAGATAAGATAGTGTGTTCTCCTAGGCTCATAAACCACCTTAATGCCGAGTCTTTAAGTGTGGATGGAAAGAGGTTTAGTTTTTGTGCACTATCAGTGTAATTATAACTCCTGCATAGTATATCAAATTCAAACAAAAATGAATCAGGATATTCTATTGACATACCATGGAAGTGAGGTAATGATGACAACAAAATATTCTTCATAGAAACATGTATGGTAATGTCTAATATTTGGAATCCAAATGTCTATGTTTCATTGTTTTCATTTCCTTCTTCATCCGCCATATCTCCAAATAGGATGTTATATGCTATTGGTGATGTCTCCCCACTAAGTGATGGTTCAACCAATGGGTTGGTTGGTATATCCAACTGTTCCAATACTTTGTGTGTTGCTCCAATGGAAGATTCAACTTCTTCTGCCACTACCTTTGTCTCTTTTCCAGCTCTTCCTTTTGATTGGGTCGCCAGTGCTTCCCTTCTTTCTTGTTGTAATGTGTTTTCAATATAAACAATAGCTTCAGATTTAGGACCTTTGGTTGTAGTTTCAATTACTGCCTTTGAACTCTCCCCTCTAAGGATTTTTCCTACAAAAACATTGGCTGAGTAAGTATGGGGGGTTTTTCTTGATTTTTCTGTAACTTTTTTTTTTTGGGGGGGGGG